>NW_019104705.1:189721-202901 GCF_001995035.1 Momordica charantia
ATACAACATTGGAGAGCCACTCGGGATACGAAATTTCTCTTATGTATTCAGCTTTCAAAAGTTTGTTAACTTCCTCAACAATTACATCACTCCTCTCCTTGTTTATAGGTCTTCTCTTTTGTTTCACAGGTCGGAATGATGGATCTATGCTGAGGCGATGCGTCATAATTCGCGGGTCAATTCACAGGTCGGCCTGCGGTTGAACCATGTTCGCTCGCGTGTTGGTTTAAAAGAATTGGGATGACTTAGATTGTCGTTCCCACAGACGGCGCCAAATGTTTATGCAAAGATGTGCACAATAGTGTGTTCCAGATTGCAGCTCGAACTCGGCCTCCGGACCGACCTGAACGCTTGGGCGGACCTGCACAAAAAGGTGAGCACTCCGGCGATCAAGTCAGTATAGGTCAGATTCCCAGTTTAGTTCGAGGCCAGGATTCATCGTACCTGATCGGGGAGTGAGGTCCTCTACTTATGGGTGGTAGTCCCGCTAATCTCGCGACGGTTACATTCGGCAATCTCGGGACCGTCGGTTACACCCGGTAATCTCGGGACCGACGGTTACGCCCGATAATCACGCCGCAGACAGTTGCTCACATTGGCCCCTACCGAGCTCCCCGGTAGGTCAGACCTGGGCCAGGTTCACCTCGGCCCTCATACTTAGCATTTGTCGGCGTTAGTGGCGGCCATCTCGGCTATCCGAGCTGGGCATGACTCATGAGCCATCTTGGAGCACCAATAGGGGTCCTCCACGTGTCCAAGGTATTCCCTTCCCCAAACACATATAATTCAATTCCCGAGCAATACTTAAGTATTTACCAACGTTGATCGTTCTAAAAATATGATAGTTTTGTAGTCTTTTGAAAAACAAAAAAAAATATCTTCTTTTCTTGACAGGTGTCATCTCATTAAAGGGTATGTGAGAAACATACGAAGAGAGGCCTAAAAAAAACACTCCAATTTAGAGAAATTGTAACAATATTGTAGTTACGAAAAAATGAGCATTTCAAAGACCGTAGTTGAGGCAGTAATCTTTGATATCCTTCCAGAGATTGATATAAATTTTGGATTTTTCTGCAACGGAACGACTGTTTCACCCTAATCAGGTGTTTCAAAGAAGACTCGCCTCCATTATCCTAAATATGATTCTGTTTCGTTAGGGTCAGAAGATCCAATTGCATTGCACCAGAGAATGTCTTTGATTATGGATCGGTATGGAGAGGCTCTCATGGACGAGATGGTCGATGCAGTCAAGGAGCACATAAGCAAACTGGAAAGTATAAAAAAGACGAGCCAGAGAGCCGCAATATAGGGGCAATGAAAAGATAGATGGTGCATAGATTCATATGATGAACTACAGAGAACACAACCGTTTATAATAATATAAGATGAAGATACATTTGAAGCTTCTCCCCTGTGTTAAGGGCCCGATGTAAGAGCGCCAAATAAATAATTTACACTTTTTTTTTTGGAAAATAAAGCTCTCAAAGCTTAGAAAAAATATATTCTTTTCTACATTCATCTATCTTACTTATCGAGAATTTAACGATGATCAGGAAAAGATAGGTCCTTCTTAATTGCGAATATATATATATATATACATATATATATATATATCTATATATATATGTATATATATATATGTATATGTATATGTATATGTATATATACATAATATATATACATATATATATATATGTATTATATTAGGTAGGTTAGAATTTTGGTGGTGGGGTTGGGAATACGTAATAAAAAGACACATAATTGGGGCCTTTGCCAATGACATTTGCCTGCAAAAACTTTACCTTTTATGACCACATTAGTTTTAGAGACCTTTAACGTGGGACTCACATGGAACCCATTAAATTCAATTCATTTTCCTTTTCTCAAAAAGAAAAAAAAAAGAAAAAAGAATTCAATTGATTTTCTTTTACCTCTCCCTCTATATGGTTATTGACCTAAAATAATAAACAATTCTCCATTATTATTCCATTTACTTTTTTACATTGGTAGGTTATCTTTTTGGGATGTTGTGGTTTTTCTTGTGTACGTCAAAGTTAAAATAGATTGATTTCTAATTTTTAAAAAACTTCCAATTTTCTTTTATTAATTTCTTTCTGATTCTTTTAACTTTAGAACCACAATTTTGGTGTCCTAGATTTCAGTAACATGTCACATGTAATGAAATATCTTTTTTAAGTTATTGAATATATGTAACCTATTAGGTTTTCCATAATTTTTAATACAAATAATCACTTTCATAATAGAAATCATAAAAAGACAAGTAGATTTTAATTAATTGATGGTTTAGGATTATGAGAATTAAAAAACAAAAATTAATAATGTTTAAATGTTTGAAATAAAATTCACAAATTTAAAGGACTAAAATAGAAAAAATAGAGAAAAAATAGACCAAAAAAATTAGGTTAAACTATAAATTTGGTCCCTACAATTTTAAAAGTTTCAATTTAGTCCTTATGGTTTAGATTTATTTTAGATGGATATATCCCCAAATTGAAACTCTTAAGGCCTACAAAAAACAAAAAATTGAAACTCTTAAACTACAGGACCAAATTGAAACTAATAAGCGGAAACTACAACTAAATTAAAACCTTTAATATTTAGAATCAAATTTGTAATTTAACTTTTAGATTTACATATTTACCTAGCTTAAAAAAAGGATCTAATATTTGAATGTAAGTATGAAACTTTAAATTAACTAGAATTTTGTTAATTAAATCAGATATACTAACGTAGTTTTCTAAAATGGTTAAAAAAAGAAAAAGAAGGATCAAGTTTCTATATTATAGGCATGGCATCAATTGGTAGATATAATAAGTGTTTCAAAACCCATCAGAGCATATAGTTCAGCGGATTAAAGCACATGTATCTAATTATGAGGTTCAGAATTTGAATCGTTACCCCATGTTGTAAATAATAATAATAATAATAATAATAATAAGTGTTTAAAAATGGACTCATCAAAGAAAGTTGCTTTTAGATCAATGTCATCAATATTTTCACAATCTTTTTTCCACTTTAAGCTAAAATCCAACTCAGATAATTTTTAAGGTTTAAAAGAATAAAGATTTATAAGTTTAATAGGATGGGACAAGAAAAAAGAAAATATTCTTTAAAAAAAATATAAAATATGAAGGAAATATATAACTAATATATATTTAAACCTTAATTGCAGCCAACTTCAACATAGTTGAAGTGCCATTGACTAAGGCATATATATCTTTGACCTATTGGTTGAAGGTTTAAATCTCTATCCCAATTGAATAAAATAAATAAATAAAATTCTTAATACATACCTTATTATCCATCAAGTTTTCAAGAATACATATAAAAATATGAAAATATATCTGGCTTATATTTTGAAGTAATTTAGAGTGGTGATTTAATAGTTATTAATTAGAGCATAAAGTCATTAATTTTCTTCTCAATTGATATATTAATGTTTACCATTTGTGCTTCATATTAAATATGAAAAAAGATGACCTAATTTTTTATTTTTTGTTATAACTGTGAGTGTTGAGTCAATTTGCACACATCTCGACTAATTTCATAAGATAACTGTCTTACCTACTACATTTGGTTGCTAAGGATACTCATAAGAGATATAAATTTTTTTTTCAGTACAATAAATGTAGAAGTACGAGAGAGGATTTAAACATCCGAACTCAGGGGAAGGAGTCAACGTTATATATATGGGGATAATTTACAATTTATCAAGTCTTATTTATTTCTCATATTATATGCTATGAAATTCTGCATTTTTTTTTTATACAACATGTAGAGTTGGGGGATCGAACTCACAACTTTCTTGGTTGGAAATATATGTCAATTACACTGTTAACCTAAGCTCGCTTTGGTGCATCTTATTTACTTAAATCTCGGACAAAATTGCATTTTAAAATTTGGCACTTTATATTATATGAAACTTTGGTCTCTTTGTAACTTTAATGCTTAATTAGGATTTTGTAGCTAGATGCTTACAAACAAAAAAATCAAGAAAAAGCGAAACGCATTCAAACATAATTATGCCCATCTTTATTTCAACTTCTTTTTTTGGTAACTTTATCACTATTAAGTACTATATGAAACTTTGGTCTCTTTTTAACTTTAATGCTACAATCATATTACTTTGGAATTTAAGACTTTTTGACTGATATATGGCTTTGTTATTTGTTTTATTATGATATTATCCCTTCCTTCCTATTAAATAATAATCTTAAACTTTTACGAGATTGAGACTTCAAAATGCAAATCAAATCATCTCGTCATCAAAATGATATAATGGTGAAATTACTTTGTAGATAGTTTGATGGGAGGTCTTTTGAAGTGACAAAAAATTGAGACCTTTCTTCACTATGAAGCAACCATTCAAAAAGTATGTTTTGGAATGCTTTTAACCATGAAAAAGGTAAGTGTGTTTTTAAATAGTTAAAAGATAGTTTTTTCTTTTTTTTTTTAATATAAAATGTTTATATTTGGTTATAATTTACTTGTTACTTGTATACTTTTTCTCACACTAGCCTTGCTTTGTTAGAAAATGATTCCTTAATCTTTAAGAAGAAGCAAAAACTAGATACCTTTTATCCTAAAGTCACAAATTTCCAACATCATGCATATTGCAAAATATATATTTATATATATTTTTTGAAAGAGATACTGTACCGTACATTCATTCAAAAGCATGTGAGCATACCGAGAAAGGAGGCTATGTGAATGCACTCTAGTACAGAGAAATTGTGGAAATTTCATAATTAAAAAAAAAAAATGTCAATTTCCACAACCAAGATGAAGCAACTATTCAAATGTTGTCCCAAGATGAGCTGTTCATCTAGAGATATCCTGAGAATAGGTGGTTATTTCTTTCTAACCAAATGAACCACAAGATGGAACCAACATTATTACACCATAGCACGTTTTTGCTACTAAGGGAGAGATAATTAAACATTACAATAGAAACTCATCTATGCAACGGGGAGCGCTAGAAAAATATTAAAATTCTCAAAGATACGATGCCATAAAGAAGCTGAGATTATAGACAGTTATTTCTTGCTATAATGAAAATCATTGAGAGGAATAAATTCCCTCGATGCATATATTCTCAACTAAAGAGGGTCGAAGGTTCAATTTCTCACCCCACATGTTGTGTTTGTTAATGATCCCGCATTGATAAAAGAAGGGATGTTATATAAGTTTATAATAGACATCGATTACTCCTCCCCTTGTCAAATAATTTTGGAATGGAATCTCATGAATATTAATATGGAACCAGAGCCCAAACGAGTATCCGGTCCAAAAATTGGATCTGTTCAAGTTCGATGAACCAAAAGAGCCACCATCGTTTTGAGATGTGGGGTCCACAAAAAAAAAATTACCAAATAATGGTAAATATCGATAACATGAAATTTTTCATTTTAACTTTATATTTACCATAACTATCACAAGAAAAACTGTTGAGATTTTACCTCACCTTAAGCCTCTTGCTTCTCTTTAGTGCATGCAGAACAAAATGGGAGAAATAAATTTTGGTGGTGCTCTCAGAGAAGACGAAAATGATAGATGAAAACAAGAGTGAAGATGAAGGTGAAGGACAAGGAGAACACCAATTTTTTAAGTGGTTAGGGAGAAGATCTTTACTAAATTTCTTAGTACATATTTTTACAAGGTGAATTTCTCAACTACTCCCACGCACAAAATTAGTTGGCTTTTTATACATGGGTTTCTAACCTTTAACCCTTGGGTAATTGGTAGAATTAATGAGTCTTGAGTTGATTTCAACTTAGTCAATACTATAAAACTCAACCTTGAAACATACTGTGAGAGAAGAAATTCTCCCTTTCTGAGGATGATCTATCCCTTTTCAGGTACATGCATTCCAATCAATCTTAGATAGTGTTAAAWTTTTTTTTGATTGACTGGTTTTGTGAGCATGTCTGTGGCATTTTCTGATGTATGAACTTTCTCCACCTTGATTTGCTATGTTTCGATTTGTTCTCGGATGAAATGGTATTTCACATCTATATGTTTTGTTCTATTGTAGAATTGTTGATTCTTAGACAAATAAATTGGGCTTTGTTTGTCACAATATCAACAATATATCACCACTGTCTCTTGATCATAACCATATTCCTTTAGCAAGCCCTTTAGCCATAGAGCCTCCTTTACTGCTTCTGATAGAGCGATGAATTCAGCCTCTGTGGTGGACAGAGCCGCTACAGATTGAAGTGAGGCCTTCCAGCTTACTATGTTAGATCCAATTAGGAATAAGTATCCAGTTAATGATCTTCGTTTATTTTAGTCCCCTGCATAATCTGAGTCTAGAAATCCATAAAGCTTTGCTAATTTTTCGTTTGAGATTTTGTATGTCAATCGCCTGTTTTCAATTCCTTTAAGATATCTCAGCGTCCATTTGGCAGCTTCCCAGTGTCTTTTACGTGGGTTAGACATGTATCTACTGACTAAGGTGGCAGCATATGATAGATCGGGTCTAGTACATACCATAAGATATATTAAGCTACCAACTACATTTGAGTAGGGGACTTTCTCCATGTATTTTTGATGTTCTACATCTGTTTCTTCTGGTGAGTTAGCTAGCTTGAAATGTTGTGTTAAGGGAGTTTTCACAACCATGGTTGTTTCCATATTGAACTTCTGTAGAATTTTCTTGGAGTACAAAATTTGACTGATGTTAATGTTCTTTTTCCTCTGTTTCTGCTAATCTCCATTCTGAGTATCCTCCTTGATTCCCCTAGATCCTTCCTATCAATTTCTGATTTAAAACGGTTTTTTCATTTCTCTAAGATCTTCTTTTGTCTCACCAGCAAGTAGCATGTCATCAACATATAAAAGTAGATATATATCATGCTTATTTTTAGTTGTTTTAATATACACGCAACTATTAAAAGCACTTCTTTTGAATCCAATTTTATTTATGAATTCGTCAAAACGTTGATACCAATATCTAGGTGACTGTTTTAAGCCATAAAGAGATTTTTTTAGAAGACATACCTTGTTTTCCTCCCCTTTTACTTTGTATCCATCTGGTTGTTTCATGTATATTGTCTTACCAAGGAAGCCATGTAAAAAAAATCTGTTTTAACGTTTAATTGATCCAGCTCTAAGTCTCTTTCAATCATCATAGAAAGAAGCATTTGAATTGATGTATGTTTGACGACTGGAGAGAAAATATCTGTATAATAAATTCCTTCTTTTTGAGAAAAGTCTTTGACGACTAGCCTAGCTTTATACCTTGGCAATTGTACATTTGGGATGCCTTCTTTGACGACTAGCCTAGCATTATACCTGGTAATGGGACTAATGTCCATGTCTTATTTAATTCAAGAGAAAGACATCTCTTCATTCATAGCACATATCCATTTCTCAGTCTTTTCACAATTAATTGCCTCTTCAAAATTTTGTGGCTGTTCTATATTCAAATCATGAGCTGCATTTAGAGCCATTGCTATGCAGTTTGCATCAGCATATCTAATGGGTCTCTTTATTTGTCTGCATTGTCCATCTTTAGCAAGTGAATAACCCTCCAAGTTTGGAGGTTCTTAATATGTATCTTCTTGGATCTCAGCTTCTTCCTTATCAGATTCTATACCTTTTGGTATAGGTTGCTGATTCTAAACTTCATTTCCATATTCCTTTATTGTCTCCACCTCAATTATAGCTCTAGCCTTGTGTGGGATATCTTCTGATTGAGATTCATGGTTCATGAACATTTCATTCTCTCTAAAGACTACATCTCTACTGTTAATGCATCTTTTTTCGATAGGGTGCCAAAGTCTAAACCCTTTTACACATTCAGTAAAGCCCAAGAACATGCATTTATTACACGAGGCTTTTAGTTTTCCTTGACTTATGTGTACATAGCGCACATAACCAAATATTTCAAAACATCAAATTTGGGTGGCTGTTTGGTCCATTTTTCTTTTGGTGTCACAAAATTATTTGTTGTGTGAGGACTCCTGTTAATAGTATAGACATCATATGCAGTGGCTTCTGCCTAGAACTTTTTAGGAAGCTTAGCATCAAGTAGCAAGCATCTAACTCGTTCCATTATTGTTCTGTTTAATCATTCTACTGGAGTGTGTACCTTACTGTTTGATGACGACTAATTCCATGTTCTTTACAGTAAGAGTTAAAATCTTCATTACAGAATTCTAAACCATTGCCAGTTCTTAGGTATGTAACTGATCTTGAAGTTTGTTTTTCAACTTGTTTCTTCCAATCTTTAAATTTTTCTAGATCTTGATCTTTGGTTTTAAGAAAGTACACCCAAGTCTTCCTAGAAAAATCATGAACAATAGAAAGAAAATACCTTGATCCATTTAAGGATGGACTTTGTGTTGGACCCTATAGGTCTGAGTGAACGTAATCAAGGATTCCCTTGTTACATGGTCGGACTTGTTGAAGCTTTGTCGGGTTGTCTTGCCTAGAACACAAAATTCACAAAAGTTTAAATTTTCACAAGCTTATTTAGGTAATATGCCTTGTTTGGTTAATTCACTCGGACCCTTGTTGTTAATATGTGACAATCTTTTGTGCCATAAATCTCCACTGGTTAGTTCCCCATCTGTAGAGACTAAAGTTGTGCTGAAGTTTTCAACATCTTTAACAACAAAAAGTCCATTGATTTTTTCTCCAACAAGCACCATCCTGGAATCTTTTGATACCTCTAGAGTACCATCTTGCCCACTATACTTACAGCCGATTGAATCTAGCATCCCCAACGAGATTAAATTTCTCTTTAAACCGGATACATGCCTTACATTTTGTAAGATTTTCGTGGAACCATCTTTCAATCTCAAAGAAACTGTGCCTATTCCCACAACCTTGCATACATTTTTATTTCTCTTGTAAACAAGTCCTCCATCTTATTCCTTGTAGGAGCGAAACCACGCTTTTGATGAAGTCATGTGATATGAGCATCCTGAGTCTAATACCCAGTCATGTTTTTCTTGAGAGGTTTCCCCTTGTCCACACTTGATCAGTGGCTACAAGTACATCTTAGTATGTGATAGAGTTTTCACCCACTGAAGCTTCTACTGATTTCCATTTCTTTTGCTTTGTGTTCTGTTTCTTCTTGAAGAAATAACATTCCTTCTTTAAGTGGCCTATTTTATGACAGAAGTTACACTTCATAATTTTGGTTTTTTCTCTATCTTCGTACTGATTCTTTTGATCTTTCCCATTGTTCTTGAATTTCCCTTTTACAAAATGTCTCTCTGCATTTGCGTTTTCTCCTTTTCCAGCCTGCAATTCTAGCTCCTTTGTTTTGACTGCAGAAATAATTGTATCCGTGGTTATGGGCTGTTTTTAAATCCATAACCTATCTCAAAACGCTATCACTCAAATTCAATATCAGAGTTCCATATGMCATTTCTTGCATAACTTCCTTTTGTTCCTCTGTCATGGTGTCTGGCCATTTTTCAGGGTATGTAATCACTTTAGAGGCTTTCTGCTACCCAAGAATTGCTTTAATCTTGGTTTTCCATAGTTCGAAATCCCATTTACCATCAAACTTTTTGATCTCCTACCTTGCAACTGCCATCTTGAATATTTTCTTGAAAAGAAAGACTGGTTCTTTCTGTCGATCTGTCACTTTCTTTTTCTCTGCAGGCTCTGATACCAATTTTGTTGAGATTTTACCTCACCTAAAGCCTCTTGCTTCTCTTTAATGCATGTAGAACAAAATGAAAGAAACAAATTCTGGCGATACTCTCAGACAAGATGAAAATGATAGATGAAAACAAGAGAGAATATGAAGGGGAAGGAGAAGAAGAACACCAATTTTTTAAGTGGTTCAGCACACGGCCTACATCCACTGTAGGGAGAAGATCTTTACTAAATTTCACAGTACAAATTTTTACAAGGTGAATTTCTCAACTACTCCCAACTATAAAATTAGTTGGCTTTTTATACATGGGTTTCTAACCTTTAACCATCAGGTAATTGGTAGAATTATTGAGTCTTGAGTTGATTTCAACTTAGTCAATACTACATAAACCATCGAAATTCTATGTGACAAGAAAAAAGAAACCCTTTGAAACCTTCCTGTACTAAAGAGCCTGAAATTGTGAAGTAAACAGTCACTTTTTTTTTAACCAACAGTAGTCACTCACTTTTCCATAGGGACAAGAGATTAATAGAATATGTAGTAGGGAAGAACGTAATGATATTCATTCATTTATTTATTATTTTAGTTTAATAAGGTAAGAATTGAGATTCATACATTTTACTAACGTCTTAATTAATTGAGTTATACTTATATTAATACATACTTTATATATTTATGAATTTTTTTTTTGAGAGCAAAAGGGGCTAAAAGCCCAAAAAAAACTTACAAAATAGTTTTGCTCGGCATGAAGACCCGAGATATATCTGTTAACAACCGAGGATAGATGCCTCTAGGAAGCTCTTCACAAATATGAACACCGAAAGGGAGATTACAAACTTTATTTGCTAACCAGCCAGCACTATAATTAACTTTCCGATAAATATGTTGTATCGAAATATCCCATTCTCGTGAATGTCATTTTTTACGAGTTCTAACTCGGACCCTAGTGAAGGTTGTGTTTTCACTACAAGAAATAAGTTCTTTCACGACGGCTCAAAACGTCGTTCCGACGAAATTTTTGGGTCAGCAAAAAGGTCGAGAGAAGCACGTCGGGAGAGGTCTCTCCTAACACTTGTACAAATAGTCGGGAAAAGCTAACTTTTCTCGACTATTTATAAAAGTTGGGAGGAGTTGACTTTTTCTGACGAATTACAAAAAGCCAGGAAAATTGACTTTTCCCAACTAAATAAAAAAGGTCGGGAAAAGAACTTTTTCCGACATTTTTCTAAAAAGTCGGGGAAAGTACTTTTTCTGACGGTATACAAAAAGTCGGCAAAGTGATATTTTCCCCAATTTAAAAAAAACGTAGGGAATCTTTTTTTTTTCATGCTAATTTGAATTGCATCCCTGTTTAGTAACCTAATATACAATATTTCAATTCACATTATCAAAATATCGAATAATATAATTTTATATTAAATAAAATAATCTTCTTACAAATTAAGAGATTTAAAACTATACGTTACAAAAGTTGAAGATGTAATAATAAATTATTACATCATAACAAAAGTTGCACCTATCCGCAAAGACTCCATTTCCACAAAAGTTGTATCTATCCACATAAGTTGCACCTATCCACAAAAATTGCACCTATCTAATCTTCTAACACGTGAAGCCTTGCAAAATAGTAATTCCCAAAAGTCGCTGAAAAAATAAAACAAAGTCATTATGAATGTTTAGTAATTCAAACTAGGTAAAGAATGAAAAGTCAAATTTTATACAAGATAGCCACACAATTACTTCACCCAACAAGTATTCCAATATCAAACTATGATTAATTTCATTAAAAACAATTAGCATAAATCATGCGAACCACATAAAAGGGACCATAACTGCAGGATAGCCACACAATTACTTGACCCAACAAGTATTAAATCAAACTATTTCCTCGCTACCAGAACTGCAGGATAGCCACACAATTACTTTACCTAAGAGCAAAACTATATATACATGCTCAAAGGACTACTTAAGGAGACGATTCATACCTATCCAAACAATGAATCAGGTTCTGAGCTTTTTTTACTCATGATTTGTGCAATTCAGTTTTTGAAGATGTTAAACTCGTTATGTATTTCTTCTTCATGCTTTCGCATATTATTTAACATTTTTTCATTCTTACTCCATCGTTCATCTGACACATTTTGTCGTTCTCTCGCCTCTCTCAATTCTTCTTTTGTTTGCCTTAGCTCCTTTTTTGTCTCTTTCAACTCTTCGTTTGTTTGCCTCAACTCGTCTCTAGTCTCCCTAAATTCCTCCAATTACAAAGCTTCCCCCGCATGCTAATGGCGGTGGGTGTAACCTCATATTCGCAACGAATCTAGATTGAGAACTGTTAGAGTATATATTAGTATATTTTATATTCTTGTATTAATATTAATTTGTCATTTACCTTCTCCTTATAGGATTAGGTCAACCTTGTATATTTGTCTATATTATAGACTTTAATAATGAGAATACATCACATTGGATTCTCTCCAACCTTAGTCTCTACATGGTACCAGAGCTCTAGGTTTCTTCTAAAATTTTTGTGTCCATTAGGGTTTTGATGCCCATTAGGGTTTCGAGCCCATTAGGGTTTTATCCCTTAGGGTTTTGTTCATTGCTATCCAACACAACTCACCGCCAACCGCTGTCGACCATCACCAACCGCCGCCCAATTTTTCTGCCGACCGCCGCCGTTTGTTGATTTGCCAGCTGTTTTTCCGATTGCTATTCGTACGTTTCGTCTCGCAGCCAATCGCCGTCACCGTCGCTGTGTGCTTTTGTCACCGCCAGTCGCCACCTGTCGCTTTCGCCCCTCTAGTTGTCGTGGGGTAGCACTTGGGGTTTCCGGTTTCAGAAAACACCTAATCCGGTTTGGTTCCAACCGTCTGATTCATCTGTTTTGTTTAGTTCGGGTGGTTTGGTCTAGTTTTGTCGTTTTGTTCAAATAAGTTCGTTTGTTTGTTATGGATAAGAAAAAATCAATCGTAACTTCTGAGGTGATCCCAATGATATCAAAAATCACAAAACACAAGTTGAATGGATCAAACTATTCTTCATGGAAAATCAATGTTCGTCTTTTTTTGCGAAGTATTGATATGGACGATCACATAACTGAGGATCCGCCTAAGGATGAGAGCAAGAAAGCTTGGTTGTGGGATGATGCTCGACTGGTTCGGCAGATCAAGAATTCAGTTGATGGTGACATTATTGTCTTGGTCAATGAATGTGAGTATGTTAAAGAGTTGCTTAAATATTTAAAATTCCTTTATTATGGAAAAGGAAATGTTAGTCGAATATTTGAAATCTGCAAGTGCTTCTAACAACCTAAGTTTGGTGACCAATCCCTTACAAATTACTTTATGGAACACAAACGAATTTATGCAGAGTGTAATGCATTACTCCCAGATAGTAATGATGCAAAAGTTCTGCTTGCCCAACGCGAACAACTAGCAGTTATCAATTTTCTTCTTGGTCTTCCACCTAGATTTGATGTGGCCAAAGACCAATTACTCTCTGGTTCGGAAATTCCAGCTTTAGAGGAGGCATACACTCGAG
>NW_019104705.1:204579-216871 GCF_001995035.1 Momordica charantia
AATAGATATCTTGTCTCTCCCGACGTTACATTCTTTGAAGATACTCCTTTTTTCATCATCTTTGAGTACCAATCAGGGGGAGAGTTCACAAGAAGATGATGACTTTCTTGTATATTTCATTGTTTCTCCTTCCACCGAAGAGCTTCCTAGCAATACATCTTCCTATGTGTCTGATTCTTCTTTTCCCACCATTACTCAAGTTTATTCTCGTCGGCAACCTCCTACGGACTCATGCCCTATACCAGCAGCTTCTTCGCCCAAGGATCCTGGAATAAGTGATGACCTTCCAATTGCTCTTAGAAAAGGTAAGCGTAAATGTACTTATCCTTTTTCTTTTTTTGTCTCATATAACCAGTTGTCCTCACCTACTTGTTCGTTTCTTGCATCCCTTGAGTCTGTATCTGTTCCTAAAACTGTTCATGAAGCTTTGTCTCATCCTGGTTGGCAGCCTGTTATGTTGGAGGAAATGACTATCTTAGATGACAATGGTACTTGGGATTTAGTGTCTCTTCCTGCAGGAAAGAAACCTATTGGTTGCAAATAGGTGTTTGTTGTTAAAGTTCATCCTGATGGATCCATTGTCCATTTGAAAGCTTGCCTTGTTGCTAAAGGATATACGCAGACTTATGGAATTGATTATAGTGATACTTTTTCTCCGGTTGCTAAATTGGCTTCTGTTAGGTTATTCATTTCCTTGGCATCTATTCACCATTGGCCGTTATATCAGCTTGATATTAAAAATGCCTTCCTCCATGGTGATCTTCAAGAGGAAGTATATATGGAGCAACCACCAGGTTTTGTTGCTCAGGGGGAGAATGGAAAGGTATGTCGTCTTCGTAAATACTTATATGCATTAAAACAAAGTCCACGAGCATGGTTTGAAAAATTCAATCAGGTGGTTGAGAACTTTGAAATGAAGAAGAGTAAGTCGGACCATTCTGTCTTCTATAAACAAACCGAGTCTGGTGTTATCTTACTGGTTGTATATGTTGATGATATTGTGATTACTGGTAATGATTCATCAGGCATCCTATCACTCAAAACTTTCCTTCTTAGTCAATTTCATACGAAGGATTTGTGAGTGCTGAAATATTTCTTAGGAATTAAGGTAATAAGGAGCAAGAAGGGGATTCTCTTATCACAGAGGAAATATGTACTTGACCTGTTAACTAAAACAGGAAAGTTAGCTGCTAAGCCGCATAGTACCTCAATGATACCTAATTTACAACTTACAAAGGAAGGGGAGTTGTTGAAAGATCCTGAGAAGTATATGAGATTAGTAGGGAAGCTGAATTATCTTACGGTTACGAGGCCAGACATAGCTTATCCAGTCAGTATTATGAGTCAGTTTATGAGTTCTCCTACGACTGACCATTGGATCGCATTTGAACATATTCTATGTTATTTGAAAGGTGCTCCGGACGTGGTTTGTTATATAAATATCATGGTCATCTTAATATTGAATATTTTTCAGATGCTGATTGGGCAGGTTCTAAGGAAGATAGAAGATCAACCTCAGGATATTGTGTATTTGTCGGAGGTAATTTAGTTTCTTGGAAAATTAAGAAACAAAACGTGGTGTCGCGTTCGAGTGCTGAATCAGAATATAGAGCTAGGGCACAGTCGGTGTGTGAATTAGTATGGATACATCAGATTCTGACTGAATTGGGGTTTGATATCACCACTCCAATGAAACTTTGGTGTGATAATCAAGCAGCTATTCATATTGCATCTAATCCAGTATTTCATGAACGAACCAAACACATTGAAGTTGATTGTCATTATGTACGTGAGAAAATAAAGCAAGGATTGGTGGCTACAGGGTATGTGAAGACTGGAGAGTAGCTAGGAGATATCTTTACTAAAGCATTGAATGGAGCACGAATAAATTATTTGTCTAACAAGTTGGGCATGATTAACATATATGCACCAACTTGAGGGAGAGTGTTAGAGTATATATTAGTATATTTTATATTCTTGTAACAATATTAATTTGTCCTTTACCTTCTCTTTATAGGATTAGGTCAACCTTGTATATTTGTCTATATATACAGACTTTAATAATGAGAATACATCACATTTGATTCTCTCCAACCTTAGTCTCTACAAGGACAAAAAACCGCGAGACAACAATCCTTGTATGTGGGTGGGTCTGCACCTTCGAGTACAGATGCGTTCTTCATGGCTATGAATGTGTCCTGCAAACGAAAGATGAGTTACATGTAACATAATATTTCAATATCATGTACTCCGATATCGAATACAATGACTTAACACTTGCAAATGTTGATTCCCCTTCAGGGACCCACCCTTTGTTTGGATAATACCTGGTCTCTTTAAACATTTCAATAGAGTCGATCTCCATGCCCCTTTTTACTTTTTGCATTTGACATCAATTGCACGTTTCATTTTACACAGAACGTAATGTTATGTGTAATGATGAACTACATATAGGTACCAGTTCTTGTTGTAGGCGACCAAAAGAAGGTTTAATATATTGATTTAATCAAATGGATTTCCGAACGGAATTAGAAAACAATAGGGCAAATTTTTTAAATCTTAATGTATTGGGCGACGATATTTTTAAAACCATCGGGGATATTTTTAAAATCCTTTTCTCTTTTATGCATTGGATGACATATTTTAAAACCGTCGGGCTATATCTATTTTCTTCGACGGTTTTAGATTTTTAAAATCCTTAAGTATTCCTTCACCTACAGTTTTAAAAACCGTTGGACAACATCAATTATCCCCAAAGGTTCTTATAAACTGTCGGGAATATTTTTAAAAATATTTTTTTAATTTGTAGTCCGCGACGGTTTTCTAAAATAGTCGGGCAAAATCAAAATATTCCCGACTACTGATAAAAACCATCGGGGATAATTTCTAAAATCATTTTTTAAGTATGGGTTCGCTGATGCTATTTTAAACCCGTTTGACAATATCAATTATGTCCGACGGTTTTTATAAATCGTGGGGAATATTTCTAAAATCCTTAGATATATTAATCAAGGATCTCAGAAAACAGTCGAGAAAAATAACTAAAGGCGATGACTTTGAAAACTGTCGGCATAATTTAAAAAAAGTTATTTGTAGTAAGCATATAGCATGACACTTTTAATATACCGTTGGGAGTTTCATCTTTGCCCAAATGTTTTTGGGGGCGAGGAGTTTTACCTCGAACCTTGGTGAAGGTCGTTTCTGGGGAGTTTTTTACCTCGAAACCTGGTGAAGATCGTTCTTATTTTAAGGGTCTTGACTGTCAAAACTTGAGCTAACTTTTAGAAGTTTGGTTAAGATTATTCTCGTTCTAAGTTTGATCGTTAGAACTTGAGCTAGCTTTTAGAAGTTTGGTTAAGGTTATTCTCGTCCTAAGTTTGATCGTTAGAACTTGAGCCAACTTTGAGAAGTTTGGTAAATGTTATTCTTTTTCTAAGGTCTAATCATTAGAACTGAGCCAACTTTGAGAAGTTTTGTCAAGGTCATTTCCATTCTAACTTCTGATTTTTAGAACTTGAGCTAAATTTGAAAAGTTTTGTCAAGGTCATTCTTGATTGAAGGTTTCACCATCAGAAATTAAGCCAACTTTTTGAGAAGTTTGGTCAAGGTTATTCTCGTTCTAAGGTCTAACCGTTAGGACTTGAGCTAATTTTGAAAAGTTTGGTCAAGGTCATTCCTGTTCTAAGGTCTATCTATCATGTTATAACGTCTAACCTTAGGAGATAAATCCGCCTTGATGGCACGCTATTGAGTTTGGAACTTTTGTGGAGCTCGGCTTAAGCTTGTGATTAAGCAGCTAATGGCACATTGCTTGGGTTTTGAGCTTTGTGAAGTTGAGCTTAAGCTTGCACAATGGCACATTGTTTGAGTTCGGAGCTTTGTGAAGCTCGGCTTAAGCTCATGCGGCAAATATGGGACGTGTACTTATATTTGGTAGCCTCCATTTAAGTTAGGTAAAAAACACCTAGATCAGGTATCCAAATACGATAAGATGTTTTTTTTTTTTATTACTCCGCTAGAATGTTTTAATTCAATGCGTCTCATGGGTGTTGACAAGTGAGCTATCTAATGGGAGCTCATACTAGCTGGAATGAGGCATCATGTGAAGGATCATCCTTTAGAGTTATCTCATAGGACCTCATCCTTGAGGTTGAGGTGAGCCATTTAATGAGATCTTATCCTTTGAAGCCGGCGTGAGTTATCTAATAGCTCATCCTTTAGGTCAAGGTGAACTATCTAATGTGAACTCATTCTAAAGGCCAAGATTACTTCTCTCATGGGAGCTCATCATTGAGGTCGAGGTGAGCTATCTGATGTGAGCTCATCCTAAGGTTGAGCATCATTGAGGTCGAGGTGAGCTATCTGATGCGAGCTCATCCTAAGGTTGAGGTCAACTGTCTAATGTGAGATCATCCTTGAGTCTACGAGACCTCTCTCGAAGAAGCTCTTCCTTTGAGCCAATGAAAACTCGTCTGTGAGGTAGAAGTGAACTTTTTTATTTGAGCTCATCCTTGAGGCCGAGATGACCTCTCTTGTGAAACCTCATCCTTTGAGTTTATGGAAGCTCATCCTTGAGGTCGAAGTGAGCTATCTGATGTGATCCCATCCTTGAGGTCGAGATGACCTTTCTCGTGGGAGCCCGTCCTTTGAACTGATGGAAGTCCATCCTTGAGGTTGAAGTGAGCTATCTAATTTGAGCTCATCCCTGAGGCCGAGACGACCTCTCTAGTGAAAGCTCATCCTTTGAGCTAAGGGAAGCTCATTCTTGAGGTCGAGATGAACTATCTTATGTGAGCTCATCCTTGAGGCTAAGATGACCTCTCTCGTGAGAGCTCATCCTTTCGGCTGATGGAAGCTCATTCTTGAGGTCGAGGTGAGCTATATGATGGGAGTTCACCCTTTTGCCCAAAGTGAGCTATCTGACAGCTCATTCTTGAAGACGAGATAACCTATCTCGTGGGAGCTTATCTCTCTTTGAAGTCGAGATGAGCTCTTAATTTCTTCCCAAGCTTTCATTAAGGGGGTTCCCTTGAATGTTGGGCAAAAATATGAGTTTTAGCTAGTCTAGCCGAGTTGAGCTATATGACTTTACACTACGAATCCCCATAAACAACGCTAAATATTGATTATGAATTCTACCAAGGACCAAAGGTTGGCTACATTTTCACTCAAATGAGCTACGAAGGAGTTTGAACTATGCGAAGGAAAACTTGCAAACAAGAAACAAACACTATGAAGCTCAAGTCAGTCGAGTTTGAGTTGAGTAAGTCAGCTTTAATCAAAATATAATTGCATGATTGACTGTGTGGACTTATGATATATATTTATAGGGGTTAGGTTGAATCTTTTTATTGCGTTAATCAACCATATATTATGTTATTGAGGTTGTTGAATCACTCCCAATTATTCGTGGAATCTGTCAAATACTGAGGTCGGTAATGACCGAGGTTAGCATCTAACCTTTTTCGAGGCTATCTTCGATTTGGCAAACCTAACCATAGATTATATTTTTATTGTTATCTTTTTTATTTTTATGTTATCTTGTAACTTTTCTTTTTTTTAAAAAAAAAAATATATATTTTGTTTATTTTTCTTTTCTTTTAAATAAATTTTATTGTTGAGTCTCAGCTTCAACATAGTTTGTTTGTTTAATATAATTTTATTATCTTGTGAACCAATCTCAATGTCATCCTATTTTTAATTTTGTTTTTTTAGAAAAATATACTTTTTCATTTAAAATAAATAATTTTAACTTTTACGACTAATTAAGCCTTTAAAAAAAAATGTCTATCATCGAACATATTTTTTTTAATAAATCTCAGATCATATTTCTTCTATAAAAAATATAAGTCAAAGTAGATTAGTAAAAGAATGTATATATAAAAAAAAATCACATATATGTAGTAGCAAATGTACAAATTGAAAATAAAAATACTTAGGTTCAGAACAATAGGATCAAGTTATACCATTTAAAATTTTGGGGCAAAGAATAGAACTTAGGAACCCAATGAGAGTTTTGTGATTAACGATAAAGAAAACGTATATATGGACGAAAATCGCAACCAATACATGCAATTTCTATCTCCAACACATAATTTCCTCAATTGGAAACCACGTCGAAGAATAGCTGCACTCTCATCTAGAAATTGGAACGACTACATTTTCATTGAAATCGCAGTCATTGGTCGCACCTTACCATTGGTTGCCACTTCACTAGTTGTCCTATTTTTAAAAATTCGTTTCTCATATATTATTTTTGTCATTATTTTTAAAAATAATATTATTTATTAAAAAAAATCCTCCACCATCACTCAACCAAATAAGACCCAATTCCAATGAGATTTTAGCTTTTAGTATATGATGACAATGGAAGAATTTTTCCTTCTCTTTAATATTTGGATATATGCAACTAGATCACTATAATATTACCTATTTGCCTTATTTTAATATCACTTAAAATTTACTACTTTCTAATGACAATAAAATAGTGAAGCCTCCGGTGTTCGTTAGAAAGGTATTCTGTTTTTAGTTTTCTATTTTTACAAATTATGTTTACTTTCCTCATCATTTATTTTGGTATATTTTTTATATCTCTTCAAAACACACTTAGAGCTCTTAACAAAAATTTTGAATAAAAATTAGATAAAAAAACTAAATGTGTATTCAAATAACATTTTAAAACAAGAGTTTTAGTAAGTAAAAAAAAAACAGAGAATATGTATTTGTTAATAAATTTAGAAATTGAATATCAATTTAAAAACTATTTAAGATTTGTTTAGTAATATATTTGTAACTCAGAGTATTTAGTCTAAAATATTTTTAATTATTATTATTATTATTTTAAGTTTAATCATTTTTTTAAACAACAAATTAGAGGTATAGGGTTTGAACCTCCAACTTCAAAATACGGAGTAGATACCAAATAAGGGATACTTAAGTTTGTAAAATACTTTTATTTAATTTATTAATATATCTATGAATTTTGATATTCAAATATATTATATAATTTATAATATATTATGTTTTAAATATTTTAATTTAAAAAAAATGAAATGAGTTTATTACATGACATAGTATATTAATAAAAGTTTTTATCTTTTTCTAATTTAATTATGCATTTTAAAATTTCAAATTTAAAATACGAAAATACTATAAACATAAAAAAAAAAAAATTTTAGATACTATTTCCATCATAGAATCCAAAAAAAAGTTTGAAAAATAAATGGACCAAAAGATGTTCATTGGATGTATTTGATTAAGTGAATACTGCATGCCAAATATTTTTAATAACTTTAGTTTTAAAAAATGGGTGTATATTTTGACAAAATGTTGAAGGAGCAGACGACGAACACATTGCCGGAACATATTTTTTCAACAAAATAAAAATAAAAAATAAAATTGGTTATCGAGCTTTTACTTAAAAAAAATATGAAATGTCTCACGTGTGGATGGGAAATTTCAAACGTTTTTTAAAATGGATATTTTTTTTTTTTAACCAGAAAAGAAAAGAAGAGGAACAGTTTAAAAGTGGAGGAAACGCGGTAGCGTGGAGGCAAGGCAGCAGATGGGCCTCCCACAGCCGTCCGATGGCAGAGAAAGAGCAGACAATCAAATATCAATCATCCATCATCAGATGCTCCCTGTTGGATATTCTTACTGCCACGTCACCCGCAGTGGGCCCCACTCCCTTTGTCTTCACGTGAATAATCATCGCACCATTATTTTCCTGTCATCATCTGGACGGTCGGAATGCCGCAGCTTCACCATCATCTCGTGCGCCTCTCTTACGTACGATTGCAACTTTTTTCAATTTTTTTTTTTATCTTTTTCTGTGTTTTGTTCTTTAAATAGGAAATTTTGATTGGACGCTGAACAATTCCATCTCTCTCTAAAACATGAGAAGAAACGAAACGTGTGAAATTAAGGAGTGGTGAGTGTAGAACAAAAACTTTGACCATCCATCAAGTTTAGATAGATAAAAATGTAAGAGAGTATAGTAGGTGCACTATAACTTGAATGATTCGATGAACGACGAATTCCTAGCCTTCATGTCGAACGATTCTAGGAATAAGATGTTTATAAGTGTCAAATGTTAGAAGTTGGTCTTTTAAATTTCATGGAATGTTAAAGCATCTTAAGCGGGATGATCAGTATTCTTTCTTCTTTAAGGAAAAGTGTTGCTTAAGATACTACTCGTCTTGATAGTCACTATTGCTTCTTATAGTTCTACCTTTCTTTTTGAGGTAGAGTAAATGTCCCGTAGAAGGTCATAAAAAGACCTTGAAAAAAGCTTTTCTCGATCGAGATTTTGGGACCAATCTAATCTTTCTTTCTTCTCATATTCCTATCCTAGACCCACTTACATTCAGGACAGACCCAACTTTCAACCCATCCAAAAATAAGCTTGAAATTTCAAAATTTGGATCATGAAAATTGCAAAAGGACCCCACCATTAACCTGTTTCATTTATGAATTTTATAGTATTGCACCCTAGATGACGATAGTCTAGTAGTCGAAAGCATCACTAGCTTACGCTCTGACCTGAGTAGCATGAGACACGTGGAATTCCATGTAAATTAGCAAAAACCACCATCTGTCTCGTTATACAAAGGTTGATGTACAGTTTCCTCTTTTTTTCTTCCACGCACTGGAGGGTGTGAGGGGTAACTCTAAATGGCTATGAGGCAAATAAAGGGTGTGTGATTAATTTGGCAAGTTTTTGTAAACTTCAAACTAGGCCTACTAAAATTATGGAACCAATTTGGTTTCGATCTATTATCTTGGGCCCGTTTGATAACCATTCCAGTTTTTGGTTTTTAGTTTTTTGGTTTTTGGTTTTTGATTTTCTGTTTTTAAAAAACAAAAACCATATATATTTGATAACGAGTTTTTTGTTTTTAAAAAACAGAAAACCAAAACATGTAGAAAACCAAAACATGTTTGGAACCATTTTTGGTTTTTTGTTTTTAAAAAGTTAGAAAATTGAAAATACATATCAGAGAGAGAAAATTTTATGTAGAGTAGAGATGACAATGGTGTGGGCGTAAGTGAGGATGCTCTCCCTCATTCTCGTGCTCGTGAAAATTTTTAGTCTCCGTATCCACCACGTTCTTGGGTCCGAGAGATGTTCTCGAGAAAAATTATCGGTTTTATAATTGTTTATAATTATTTTTAGAATTTAAGTATAAAAAAAGTGTAATAAATATATATTAATTATTTAAAAAATAGAATCGGGGACGAGGAGGGGGTCGAGACATGCATTTCCTATTTTTGGGACACGACCTTGCAGAAATTTTGTCTTCCCCTAATGTAAAGAGATAAAAATAGGAGTTTAGAGATATGTAAATAAACTTCTGGAAGATAAATGTTAGAGAGATAAATAAAAAAAATCTAGAAACAAACAGTGAAAGAAAAGTTAAAGATAAAAAGAGAAAAATTGTAGAGAAAAAAAAAATAAAGTCAAGAGAAAAAGATATGTTAAAGAAAAAAAAAGAAATTATAAAGAAAGAGAAAAATTAGAGTGGAAACAAATTTAGAGATAAAAACAAAATTCAAAATATAATTTTTAGAGAAAATGAATAAATACAAAGATAAATAAAAGTTACAGTGAAAAGAAAATAAAAATATAATTTTCAGAAGATAAAATAAATGACGAGAGCAAGAAAATTTATAAAAGATGAAATTTTAGAGAGAAAAAAGTTAGGAAAAATATTAAATTTTCAGGGGGAAATGAAACTGGTTCGTTAGAAAAAAAACAAAAATACAGAAAAAATTGGAGAGACATAAATAATAACAAATATTCAAAATTTGAAAATTTGAAAATTGTAGAGAGATAAAAATAAAGTTGTGTAGAAAAAAATTTAGAAATAAAATAAAATTTTAGAGCCACAAATAAATTTTTGGACAGAAAGAAAATTTTAGTATTAGAACAAAAAATCAGATTTTGAAAAACAAAAACCTGTTTTTGAAAATTTTGTTTTTGAAAATTACTTTTTTTTTTGAAATTTACTTAGAATCTCAAAATAGTTTTTGAAAAAGAAAAAAAAAAGAGAAAATGAAATTGGTTATTAAACAATCCTGTTTTTTAAAAACTAAAACTAAAAATCAAAAACAAAAAACGAGATGGTTATCAAACGAGTCACACAGTAATTTTTTTTTTTTGAATTTCAGCTTTTTGAAACAATGATATAAACAAACTGTCCCATTTCCATACGAAAAAATTATTACAGATTATTGACCTTGTTGTGATGCGTCCAAATGATACGAGTTGCCACATTGAATATAAAAAGGTATATAATTATCAAATTGCATCTACATTAACTTAAAAATATCCTTGAAACGAATCCTGAATTGATCGATTTTCCTCTTTTTCTGAAACAAGATGTATCTTAATAAAAGAAAATGACCCAGAAATTTATATTAATATAAGTCTTTACATCTACGCAAAATTTGATTCTTACACTTTCTCAAGATCAAAAAAGACTTTCATATTTTCTTAAAATTGCATAGGGCAAGTTTATTTAATAAATTTGATAATTAAGCATGAAGTGGATGTTAGTATTTGAAAAAAGTTAGTTCATATAACATAATATTTTTAAATACAACATCTCAAAACTTTTCCAAAGATTTTGTTTTCCACGCACAAAAAATGCGTAGAGAAAAATCACTTCTCCAGATGCATATAAAAAAAAGGTCGGAAAAAGTCAACTTATCCCGACGTTTTATGAGAATCGTCGAGAAACTGTCGAGAATGACTTCTCCCGACTAACATGCTAAACACTCTCTCAACTTACAACAGCCTATCGAAAACGGCCACCATTTATCAACGTGGAGGACTACAACTCCCATAATGGTTGGATATATATATATAGGTAAAAAAGCAATCTTGGATAGGTTTGGATTACTAAAATGACCACCATACCCTATGGTTAGAATAATATTCTCTCAAGAAAGAGAGAGTTGGCTTTTAGATACTTGGAGGGAAAAATAAAGGGCAAGTGTTGAAGAATATATTGAAAAATAAAAAGGTAGGGAAGTTGGTGGTGTGGGAATCTAATTCCTCTATATTTTTTTCATTATTATTATTATTTGGTTGATGATTTTCATGGAGGTAAATTAGTTGGAAAAAAGAAAGCAGATTTTGCAGCTTTAAATTGTCATGTTTCTCTCTCGCACGAGGAGTGAGACTGAGAGTAGGACCCCATTTTTCCCCACTTTTATGTTACTACAATGCAAAACCATGAAGAGAACTTCCATTGTAATTATATTATTATTATTGGGTCTAACTTCACATTTTGATCCTTTTGAAATCTTGATTTCCTCCCTCCGCATGCATCTAGGTTTCCCGTACGTTTAGTTTCATTTCATTTTAGTCCCTATATTTTTCATTTTTGTCATTTTATTCACTGTACTTTAAAAAAGTGATCATTTTGTTATCTTCATTTTCATTTTTATCTCATTTATTTCGATCAAAATTTTAGTTTCACACTTCATTCACTAAATTTTTTTAAAATGTTGTTACTAAAGAGTTTTTATTGTATATATATCAAATTTGTCTGTTAAAATTTTGCAGATAAAGACTAAAATAGTCACTTTTTAAAAATATAGGATCGGAACAAAAGCATGAATTAAAATCAACTGAAGGTATATGCCTGAAGTAAAATGAAGCAAAGGCCAAAATATAATATTTTAAAATATTTATTGTTTTTTAACATAAAATCAGACAGGTTTAATATTTTAGCTTTTAAAAACATATTTTAAAGAAAATTCATGGTGTTAGTTATATAATAATTTACGATCACTTTAAAAGTTAATTTTGGAATAAATACTTGGGATATGTTTGAGGGGGATTTTAGTTGTCATGGCTACCATCACTTCTGTTTTAAAATAGTGGTGACTAAATTATAGAACATATTTTTGTAAAGTTTTAATATCACACTTATATTAAATTAAAGTGATTTTGAGAATAGTAGATATATGAGAGGTGATTTTTGGTAAAATGATTGATTGGTAATCAATTTAAAATTACTATTGAAATTTTATGCCTTTTTTTTTAGTAATTTGATTATTCTAATTACTTTGAAGTAAAAAATTAATCATTCAAAAATATCAAAATTACTTTTAAAAGTATTGCTTATGCAAAGATATGCACAACAGTGTATTTCAGATTGCAGCTCGAACTCGGCCTCCGGACCGATCTGAATACTTGGGCGGACCTGCACAAAAAGGTGAGCACTCCGACGATCAAGTCAGTATAGGTCGGATTCCCAGTTTAGTTCGAGGTCAGAAATCA
>NW_019104705.1:226733-241538 GCF_001995035.1 Momordica charantia
CGCTCGCGTGTTGGTTTAAAAGAATTGGGATGACTTAGATTGTCTATTCCCACAGACGGCGCCAAATGTTTATGCAAGGATATGCACAACAGTGTATTTCAGATTGCAGCTCAAACTCGGCCTCCGGACCGATCTGAATACTTGGGCGGACCTGCACAAAAAGGTGAGCACTCCGACGATCAAGTCAGTATAGRTCGGATTCCCAGTTTAGTTCGAGGTCAGAAATCATCGTACCTGATCGTGGAGTGAAGTCCTCTACTTATGGGTGGTAGTCCCGCTAATCTCGCGACAGTTACACCCGGTAATCTCGGAACCGTCGGTTACACCCGGTAATCTCGGGACTGACGGTTATACCCGATAATCACGCCGCTGACAGTAGCTCACATCGGCCCCCACCGAGCTTCCCGGTAGGTCGGACCTCGGCCAGGTTCACCTCGGCCCTCATACTTAGCATCTGTCAACGCTAGTGGTGGTGATCTCGACCGTCCGAGCTGGGCATGACTCATGAGTCATCTTGGAGAACCAATAGGGGTCCTCCACGTGTCCAGGGTATTCTCTTCCCCAAACAAGTATGAACTGAAAATTAAAATGATTTATTATGAAAACTTTTTAACAAAACTAGTTATAAATACATCATCCAGCTAATAATAATTATTCTAAACAAATCACTCCAAATATTCCTTTGATTAATGTTACGTTTTCAAAAGTGTGGATAGAAAAAGTATTTTATCCAACTTGATTATAGCTCAATTGGTTAAGACATTGTATTTCTGAAATAAAATGTCGTGAATTCGACTCTCCACTCTACCATTGTTATTTCACCTCTTTAAAGTTTACTCCGATATTTAACTATACTTCTTTGATTTATAATTGTTTTGTTTTCAATCCCTCTTTTTGAGATAGATTATTTTAATTTTTTTCTCCATTACAGAAGATTATAAAATAACTCTTTTTTTTTTAGTTTTTAAATTCTGAATATTTCATCTTAAAAGTGCTTTTTGAGAGGAAAGATATATTATAAAACCAAAACACGTTTATCTCTAAAAAGATTAGAAAACTAGGATATCATATAAATATTTTGATTTTGGGATTTCTGATCTAAAAAATTATACGCTTATTCACAAATAATGTTTTTGCTTTGTAATCTATTTAATATATATATTTTTGAAATTTCTAGTTGTAGGTAAAAATTATAAACTTAAAATGGCACTTTCTAAAATCTGTTTTTGGTTTTTGAAAATGTTAGAATAACTAATAACATGATTGAATAGCATTAAAGTATTAATATTTATAGGGTTCCATCTCAAAACTAATTGACAATAAGAGGAGTAGTCCACATCTATTATAAATTTATGTAAGGTCGTCCCTTCTTTTATTAGCGTGGGATCCTTACTAAACGGTAATCATTATTAAGATGTTAAAAAAAAATGAATCAAATAAAAGATGACTGATTCCTTATCAAAAAACTAATAATAAAAATAAAAATAAATAAATAAAGATGACGATTCTTTCGAAAAAAATAAAGATGGTGATTGCCATTATTAGGTTAATTAGTGACCAATGAATTTAAAACAAACATTATATTTGCAATTATATTTTAGTACAAAAAGAAACCATTCTATTTTTTATTTATAATTTTCAAGTTTTATTCCACGTTTTYCCGGTCTATTTTAGTTACTCAACTTTTGAAATAACTATTTTAATCTTTATTTTATTTTGTGACTCAATATTCATTTATCCAACACTCATCCCAACCAACCTAAGTAATTTCAATGTTTAGTGTGTTGATACAAATTCTTAAGGTCACATTATTCATTTGTAAAATAGAAAAATAAAGACACCGACCAAAATGATTATTATTTTTTTTTGAATTTTTAAATTTTGAAATATGAAACTTGTGACATCAAAATGGACAAAACTTCCCTCCAGAAGATTCAGGAGGGAGCTCCTCGTGATTCATCCGTGGTCCAGTAGTATATAAACAAGTGTATTTTTTAATTTTGTATAATTCCTATGTGATCTACTTATTTATATGCTACTGGACCACATAGGAATTCAGGAGGAGCTCCCTCCTCAATCTTCAGGAGAGAAGTTTTTCCCATCAAAATAGACATTATAAATGTCCAAAGATTAAAAATAGAATAAAGTTTAGGTACGCAAATTAGATTTAAGCACACCAACAAAAACATAATAACAAAGTTAAAATTTAAAAGAATTTGATAGGCGTTTGGACTTTCAATCTAACAAGTCATTCAATATTAAAAGTGTGTCTAATATAGCTCTCTTAATTTTCAATTTCGTAGTTTCCTATTCAATATTTGTAACATTCAACTCATTCAAAGAGACTAGTAGGAATTATTTCCTATATGTTTTTTTTGGACGAAAAAGTAAAAAAAAAAAAGAGAGAAAAAAGAAGATTGGAATGTGAATAATGGGAGAGAGACAAGGAAATGTGCAGTGTTTGATGAATGCACATGCGCATGGCAGATCCTTAGGAAGGGCATAGCCAATTACGAATTACCAAAGCTGCAAACCACTGCACTGTAAAAGCCGCTGCCTCTCCTGCTCTGTCTCAGCATCTTACCTGCGCCATTGCCCATCCATCCCCACCACATCATCCCCATTCAACCCTTTTTTTTTTAACCAAACGAAAAATGAACTTGGTAAAATTGTTCTTGGGAGGAATAAAACGACGTACCATGTGACAGGAAAATAAAGGTTATAGTCTCACCAAACTATAACACTCCATTAATGTTCGACCTAAATAAAATCCAGAGATTGAGGTAACAGAACTGCTCTTCAACTTCCAACTCACCACCGTTAAGGATCCCACATTGAAAAGAAATGAGACCTTGCATAGATTTATAATAGACATGAGCTACTCCTCTTGGTTTTGAGATGGAACCCTTGATAAGCCTTGACTAAAGGCTAAAAAAACTTCTACACATCTCATTTTCCATGCTTTTGTTCCATGAGTAGCTAAATTGTTTAGTGGGGTTGGTTTTTTAATATTTGTGTTTTTAAATTGTGTTTCCCAACATATTCACCAATTTTTATCCCAAACTCGATTAGTTCCTGTGGAGATGAACTTGGAATATTTCCAGATTATTACTCGTGACAGTATGCACTTGCACTTACCCTCTAGCTATTAAGTTGAGGCGCAACAACCCTATGAATATTAATATGGTATCAAAGACCAAAATGCTCAAACGAGCAACCGGTCCAAAAATGGGATCCGGCCAAGATTGATGAGCCAAAAGAGCTACGATCCCGAGGATCAAGAAGGCCAACTCTTCTAATTTTACTGCGTCAGGATTTCAATCAAGATTGAGATTTATAATAGACATGGACTACTCCTCTCATTGCCAATTGGTTTTGATATGGAACCATATGAATATTAATAACCACTACTATTAACAAAAGAATATATCAAACAAACAAGGGAATTTGCCAATGGTGTAATTTACAAAGAAAAACGTAAACATAATTTTTTTTTTCTTTTTTAGCAACAATTTTGAGTTATGGAGATCGAACCTCCAACCTCCAAGGAAGGAGTATATGTCAATTACTGCTGAGTTATGTTCATATTGGTTGATATTGTGATGTTTATGCGACAATACACGTTGACCAAGCTTCAGCAATAGAAAACGTATTGTGTTGAATGATGCAACTAGACGTTCCTTTTTGCTTGTGCTGTACACTGAGAGAGTCATTCTCTTCAAACCTGATCAATTTGATCATCCTTATTTATAGATACAAAAGAATTTGCCTTCTGGAGTATGATATTGAAAGGTAAAGCTCCAACAAGAGGTCCAAAAATGCATCGTTGAGGTGTCGGAGCAAGAATAAGAATCAAGAAAAGTAGTAGCAAAGTTTGCTTTGACTTTCTAATATAGTTAATGTGTCCAAATTTTGTCATCCATACAAATTTATTAGAAAAGTAAACAAATGTCAGAGCAAGAATTACGTCTGGTTGGGTCGAAAAATGAATGACTTCATAAGAAGGTTTTAGTACAACAAGAAATTAATACACTTTCAGGAATAGTGAACAAAGACATAACAAAGTAACCAAAATGCCTAATAAAGAAAATTAGTTGACTACGTAGACCAATCAGTAAGCTGCATATATGAAGCTTAAATTACTACCTTGATAGCTAAATAGAAGAATAAATATTGATAACTAATATATATATATGTGTGAAATAAAAAAAATATAATCATTTTAGAAATGTGAACTCACTCTATGAAATAAAAATATTAAATCATTTTATTTAACCAAAATTCATAATAATAACTTATCTAACTTAAAATGAATATACTAAAAATGTTATTTTATTGACTACTTTTGTTCATTTTTAGTTATGGTTGGAACTATCCAAGATCGTGTATTAAGTCGAGCTTGAGTGTCACTTGGTGAGGAAGGACCTGCACAAGAGAAACAGATACTCTGATGCTTAAGTCAGTATCATTTCGACATTAGGGATTAAATAGAGCTAAATTGTGTATCTGCTGTCAGAATGAGACCCTTTATTTATAGAGTGAGCCTCCAATAGGGCGTCTGATCGTGCAATTTAGGTATTCGTGAAGTTTGTTACCATAAGTTTGCTTGTCGGGTGCACAATTTCGGAGTTATGCGAGACCTTCAACTAGATGAGGTTTACCGAATATGATTTATGGTTAAGTACCAAATCCCTTGACCTTCCTTTGTTTTCCACATGGCAAGACTGTTTTTATCTGCTCTAGTAAATTGGGGGTTCCACTTAGCACAGAGATTCTTTGAAGTACGAGCTTGCAAACACGGAAAATTTGCGGCTTTCGAGCTACAATGGTTCCGAGCTAGTGAGATTCTAGATGTTGGAAGTCTTTGGGATTGAGCTGACAGCTGGCAAAGATTAAAGTGCCTTCGACTGTTGAGCTTATGCCTAATTTGGATCGTTGATCGCATGTTACGTGGATGGTCGAGATTGTCTTAGACTTTACAATATATAGTCCAAGATCAAACTCTTCACTTTTTACACTTCCAAAACATCCTTTACTATGAGTTTGACCTTCTGAGCTTGGAATCCTCACTTAGGTCAGTCTTTTGTTCCTTGCTTTTATATTTTTAGCATGTCTAACTCTCACAATTCGTCCTATAATGTAGCTAAGAGCTCGTATGGGGGTAGCTCATCCTCTAACTCAAGTGAAGTAGTTATAGTAGTGGGTTTACTAGAGGATCGAGTAGTAGGACGACTGTTAGATCGACTAATAGCTCAACTGATAGGTCGACTAGTAGGTTGAAATAGAAGTTGGAGAATAGAGCATCTTCTCATTATGAGAGCTTTGAATTCACTGAGTCAGGACCAGCTTGGTTTGTCGAAGATCAACCTTCCACTTCTAGACGGAGAAGGGTTGTATTTTTAAATTGTTGGAGGAATACCTCGAGTCGATTAGGAAGAGATATGATGTCCCTAATCACATAGGTCTGCGTCTTCCCGTACAAGGAGAGACTGTTGAGGAGCCTCTAAAGGGGTGTGTAACTCTGTACATGAAGATGTTTGAGTTTGGATTTAGGTTACCTCTTCATCACTTTGCATAAGAGTTCTTGGTGGAGGTCAACCTTGCTCCTGCACAGCTTGCTCCTAATGGATGGAGCGTGCTATTTTGGTTGTGCATCCTCTGGTGGTTAGATTGCTAGAATGACGAATGCTCCAAGTAACTTACAGTGGATAACTCTGAGCTTCTCATGAGGTCAAGAAGTCGCTTAGGAAGGTTGACCACTTTTATGTCTGTGCTAGGAGGGAGTCGGAACCATAGTTAAAGGTCTGTCATCTATTAAAAGGTGGAAATACAAGTGGTTCTATGCCTTTGGAGATTGGCTTGTTATGGATGACCTGGACAAGCTGCAATTGAATGTGCCTTGTAGCTTTGGGAACTTGGGTAAGGTGGTCTAGGGTAGCTCTTCCTCAAAATTTCATTCTACCCTAGTTAATCCTTCCATTTTTTTTGGTTTTGTAGTGCTTCCCCGGTTAGTGTCAGGTATAATCGAGTAAAGTTGCAAACTTCTCAGCGATTTAGAAAATGGTCGAAGAGAAGTTGGTGTGTGAGCACTTTGGTCATTGATAGGCTTCTGTTGGAGTTCGGTAAGCTTGGCTTCATGGGAGTGGATGATAAAGTAGGAAGAATCGGGCAGATGACCTACTAGACCTATTCGTCATTCCTCGAAGTTCATATGAATCGCAGGTTCAACAATTCAATGCGTGATTAACTACGCGGTCGAGGTATGACCTTCATCTACCACACTTCATAGCTTCATTACATCTAACTTTGTTTTTACTTGGAAAACATACCCTACCACCTGCCAAGTTGCCATCATGATGAAAGCCGAGCTCGATGAGTGATAACTCTCAATTAGAGAGTATTTTATGGGCTATTTGGGACATTCTATAGGCAGAAATGTGAGGATCCTTATAAATAAACAAAGGAAAATGTGAGAATTTATTAAGTGGACCCCCAACCTGTTATAATTCTTAAATTCCTCTATTATGCTAAATTATTGTTGGATTATGTAGGAAGGGAAGCATTTGGCTAAGGACAATAGGAATGTTGCCAAGGTTGTGGGGATTATGTGTTGTGTAAAAAAAATACAGCCTACACTTAAAAGGATTAGATAAAATAATCTAAAACTTCTAAGTAACAAGAACGATAAATAGATTAGGGAGAAGAAAATTAAACGCCGGATTTATACTGGTTAACCCAATGTGGGCTACGTCGAGTTCTTTGCTACCGTTGCAGGTTTTACTAAAATGTCAGGAAGAATCTCCCAAGAGTTTACAAACCCCTTACAATGATTTTTCTCAGTTTTCTCTCACACAGAAAACGCTCACGAATCACTCTACAAGCCTTTCAAACTCTCGAACGGATACACAAGTATTTAGCTCTTAAACTCTCTCTTTTTAGAGAATTTCTCACAACTCTCTATTTGTGCACACTAATCAAATGACCCATCTATCTCTATTTATAATAGATGGTATGACAAAAAACTAAAGGGAATGGGAAAATAAAAAAAAACCCAAACTAAATAGGACAAAGAAAAATTTAAATGGACCTTTTCCTTATAGGAAAAAGATTTTCTCCTTTCCCACTTGGAGACAAAGCAAGCAATATGTCTCCTTTGCAACGGTAGCGACTCCTCTCTAGTCGTGGAGAAGTCCAACTGAAGTTGCACACAACTTCAGTTTATCAACAGGAACGACCTTGGTAAACATATCCGCTAGATTCTGACAACTCGGAATCTTTTCAAGCAATAACATTCCATCATCCAAAGCTGATCTGATAAAATGGTATCTTATTTGTATGTGTTTCGTTCTCGAATGAAACACTGGATTCTTTGCTAAATGAATAGCGCTCTAACTGTCACAATGCAAAGTCCCTTTTCCCAATCTCAAGCCAAGTTCTTCCAAGAAAGACTGAAGCCATATCTTCTCTTTGCTTGCTTCAGTAACTGCAACGTACTCAGCTTCTGTAGTAGAAAGTGCTACTATCTTTTGCAGTTTGGAGACCCAGCTAATCGCAGTATTACCCAACGTAAARACATACCCGRTAGTACTCTTTCTACCATCTGTATCCCCTGCCATAKCTGCATCTACATATCCCTGCAGTTTAAAATCTGATCTTTTAAAGTGCAGAGCATAATCAGTCGTCTTCCTCAAGTATCTGAATATCCACTTCACAGCCTCCYAATGTTGCTTTCMTGGGTTACTCATATACCTGCTGACAACTCCCACTGCATGTGCAATATCTGGTCTTGTACAAACCATGGCATACATCAAGCTTCCTATAGCTRAAGCATATGACACTYTAGCCATATGATCTCTTTCCTGCTCAGTAGTTGGTGAGTGCTCTTTAGATAATTTAARATGACTAGCTAAAGGAGTACTCACAGGTTTTGCATTTCCCATGTTAAACTTGTTCAATACTTTATTAACATACTCTTTMTGTGACAGTGTCAAAATACCATTTTTTCTCTCTATCCTCATCCCTAGGATTTGTTTGGCAGCTCCCAAATCTTTCATGTCAAATTCTTTAGATAATTCAGCCTTTATCTTCARAATTTCCTCTTTGTTTGGTCCTGCTATCAACATGTCATCAACATATAGCAATAAAATGATGAATGAGTTACCCTGAGTTCTTATGTAACAGCAATGATCTGCCTAACACCTCTGAAATCCACTGCTACACATAAAACTGTCAAACTTCTTATACCATTGTCTGGGAGCCTGTTTGAGACCATACATGCTTCACTGAAGTTTGCATACCATTTTCTCTTGCCCTTGTACTGTAAATCCCTGTGGCTGCACCATGTAAATTTCTTCCTCCAAATCACCATGAAGAAAAGCTATTTTTACATCCATTTGTTCTAGGAACAAATCTTCTTCTGCCATTATCGATAGAACAGTCCTAATGGTAGTTAGTTTAACTACGGGAGAGAAAATCTCATTAAAGTCAATACCTTCCTTTTGTTGAAAGCCTTTGACTACAAGCCTTGCTTTGTACCTTTTACTGCCTTCGGGTTCCTGTTTGATTCTATATACCCATTTATTCTGCAAAGCTTTCTTACCTCTTGGTAACTCAGCAAGTTGCCATGTATGATTGATCATTAGAGTATTCATTTCATCTTTCATGGCTAACTCCCACTTAACAGAGTCTTCCAGCTGAACCGCCTCTTCATAACATTCAGGTTCACCTCTGTCAGTCAGTAAAATGTAATTCAATGTAGGGGAATACCTCTGCGGTGGTCTGATTGTTCTGCTAGATCTTCTAACTGTTGGTGGTGGTGTTCTCTGAACCTGATCAGTTTTCACAACTGGTTTATCAAGTTCATCAACTTGTTCATCAAATTCCACAGTTGTTTCTTCAAGAGTAATTGTATTCTGATCTTCAATCTCTGTTGTTTTAGTCTCAACCTCAGGAGGACTTATATACTGAGTATTCTCTGTGCTTACATCTAACTCTGTCTTTCTTGAATCAACTTTATTTCTGTCTTTGTATAAGACTTTCTCATTGAAGATCACGTTCTTGCTTCTGATAATTTTCTTGTTTTGGTCATCCCAAAATCTGTAACCTATCTCAGCTGCACCATACCCAATAAAGAAACATTTCTTGGATTTGGCATCCAATTTACTCCTGTCTGCAGCATCAATGTGAAGGTAAGATACACAGCCAAAAACCTTTAGATGGGAAAGGTTTACTTGTTTACCAGTCCAGACTTCTTCAGGCAATTTGAAGTCTAGTGATGTGGTCGGGCTCCTATTGATCAGATAGGTCGCACAATTAATTGCCTCTGCCCAAAACATCTTAGGCAATTCTGCRTGTATTCTCATGCTYCTAGCACGCTCATTYAGCGTCCTGTTCATTCTCTCTGCCACACCRTTCTRCTRYGGTGTCCCTGGAAGAGTCTTTACCATCTCAATTCCACTGTCTTCACAATATTTCTTGAATTCCCTACTAACATACTCACCACCATTATCTGACCTCAAGCTTTTGATTTTCAGGCTTGTCTCATTCTCTACCGTAGCCTTCCATGTTTTGAAAACAGAAAACACATCAGACTTATGTTTAATAAAATAAATCCATACCTTCCTACTTGAGTTGTCTATGAAAGTTACATAGTATCTGGAACCTCTAATGGAAGACACTTCAGATGGCCCCCACACATCGGTGTGAACCAACTCCAATTTTGTAGACTTTGGTGTTGAACCTGTCTTTGAGAAACTGACACGACTCTGTTTCCCAAATATGCATCCTTCGCATAACTTGTGTTCCCTGCCTTAAGTCCTTCTAGCTTCCCTGTAGAGTGGAGAATCTTCATACCTTTTTCACTCATATGTCCCAGCCTACTTTGCCATATTTGGGTCTGACTTGAATGATCTACAACAGCTATCATATCTTTGTCGTTGTCGTTGACATACAAAGTTCCTAACTTTCTTCCTCGAGCGATCACCATCGAACCCTTTGTAACTTTCCAGTTTCCTTGACCGAAGGATATTTCACATCCTTCATTATCCAGCTGCCCCACGGAAATCAGGTTCTTCATCATATTCTGAACGTGACGTACCTTGCGAATCATCCAGACTGAATCGTTCGCCACTTTTAAATTAACGTCACCAATCCCAATGATGTCCAAAGGCTTTCCATCAGCAAGATACACCTTTCCATGATTTCCTGCAACATAATTCTCAAGAATGTCACGTTGTCCTGTTGTATGAAAAGACGCACCTGAATCCACCACCCATGTGTTATGAGCGCCCTCAACTGTAAGAACTAGAGCATCATGTATTTCTTCAGCAACAACATTTGCACCAGCTTCTTTACCCTCAGCTTTCTTTGGAGCTTTGCAGTTCCTCCTCAGATGTCCTGTCTTACCACAATTCCAACATTCTAGTCTGCTGTTTTTGGACTTGCTTCTGTTGTTTCTTGACTTTCCACGTTTTACGTGGTCTCTGTTATTATTTCTTCCTCTGTCCACATTCAATGCTGTACCAGAAGTAGACGCAATACCAGAATCCTTTCTGCGAATCTCCTCTCCAAGAGCTGCATCTCTGACATCTGCAAATTTCAATTTCTCTTTTCCCCAAGAATTTGAAATAGCTGCCTTCATAGGCTCCCAACTGTTAGGTAAAGATCTCAACAACAAGATAGCATTTAATTCATCCATAAATGTTAAATCCACAGCAACCAGTTTGTTAATCAACGTATCAAATTCATTTATATGGGCAGCTACAGATGTACCTTCATCCATCTTCAAATTAAAAAATTTAGTTGCGAGATACACCTTATTATTTACTGAGGGCTTCTCATATATGTTGGACAATGCACTCATCAACCCCATTGTGGTAGTCTCCTTAGCTACGCTGCTCTGCACATTTTTTGTTAATGTTAGGCGAATCGTACCCAACACCTTCCTGTCCAACTTTTTCCATTTGGCTTCTTCCATGTCATCTGGCTTCTTGTCTAATGACAATTCCAATTCCTTTGAATGTAGATAATCTACTATCTGATCCTTCCAGTATGTAAAATCAGTTCCATAAAAAATAACCAATTTATCTTCTCCAGTCATCATTCTTTAACCTTGGGCCCTGATACCAATTGTTGTGTAAAAAAAATACAGCCTACACTTAAAAGGATTAGATAAAATAATCTAAAACTTCTAAGTAACAAGAACGATAAATAGATTAGGGAGAAGAAAATTAAACGCCGGATTTATACTGGTTCACCCAATGTGGGCTACGTCCAGTTCTCTGCTACCGTTGCAGGTTTTACTAAAATGTCAGGAACAATCTCCCATGAGTTTACAAATCCCTTACAATGATTTCTCTCAGTTTTCTCTCACACAGAAAACGCTCACGAATCACTCTACAAGCCTTTCAAACTCTCAAACAGATACACAAGTATTTAGCTCTGAAACTCTCTCTTCTTAGAGAATTTCTCACGACTCTCTATTTGTGCACACTAATCAAATGACTCATCTATCTCTATTTATAATAGATGGTATGACAAAAAACTAAAGGGAATGGGAAAATAAAAAAAACCCAAACTAAATAGGACAAGGAAAAATTTAAATGGACCTTTTCCTTATAGGAAAAAGATTTTCTCCTTGGTTTGGCTCCATAATCCCAACATTATGCTGGAGCGTTATAAAAGAAGCATTAATGTTGGAGCCTATAGCCGCTCGAATGCCCCAGAATGTATGACAGTGCAGTAACTTGACGAGCTTAAATTGTTGCCGCGTCCATATAACCTCCATGGGGTGCCCTAAATTTTGAGGATTCGGTATATAAGGAAAAGATGCCCTAGCCGAAAGGGGACATAATTTTTTGAGGTATTTTGGGTAGCATCGATTTCAGGGAACATTCCCCCATTGAAATCTGGGATTTTCATCGAAGAAGGAGCTGGATAGTGGTTTGTCTTGCTCGAGGGCCAACTTGTTTAGTGTGTTATCTCACTTGAGGCTCGAAAGAGTCCTTGTTGAGTGGATTTACTTCTATTAGCTATAGTTTTCTCTTCGCGAAGTGAGAAGGTGAATACTTAGGGATTGGGTTCACCCTACAACGCCTATAGATTGCTTGGTATGCTTATTTTAATCACGGCGGAAGTTGGGTTAAAGCATTTATTGGGTATCTCGGGAGAGAGCAGCGAATATTTAGGCAATCAGTATTTTAAAGTAATTTTAGATAGCTACTTGGAGAAAAGCAGCAAGTGGAACTCCCATTCCCGATTTATTTACAAATCGCAATCTCACATCATTTTTGTATTTTCTGGTGGATGCTACTAAGTGTGCTCCGAAATTTTAGTTGTTGCTTGCTTGATTCTTTTATGCATTTTAGATATAACAAAACAATTCAAAGCATCTTTCATTTTTCACTTTTGGTATTTCGAAGTTACTAAATAGATTTATAACATATTTTCCTGAGGAGACGACCTTGTTAACAGACTACAACAGATAAATTAGTGTATACTTGCACTATATTTCCTAGCTATTTGTAAGGGAACCGAAAAATGAGCACGACCTTTAAACAAAATGAGACTTCGAGGCCTCCGCTGTTGCCTTGGATGTTGCTGCTGCCATCGAAGTCGAGCTTAAGAAAGTGAAGGCCAAACTAGATGCCTCTAAAGCCAAGGTGGACGACCTTGGTGTGGACTTGGACAAATCCCTCGCGATGTTCAAAGATGGAGAGATTACTTTGAGGAGGGTCTCGAAGAGAAGAAGGTCAAGATAATGAATGATCTTGAAGTATTTAAGGCGAGTCTCGTAGGGAAGATGATAGAGCTTGATGGTCTCAAGGCCAAGCTTTTTGATGAGGGTATTTGGAGGAGACCTTCAAGGCCCACTCGAGCTTGGACGATTTCTCTACGGATTTCGCTGATGCAGGGTTCGAGTGCACCCTCTCTAGGATGAAAGAGCCTCACCTAAACCTCGCTTCTCTGACCTGAAGTGGCAATATGTGGAGAAGTGGACCACCTGTGCTGATGTGGTCAAGGTTTCTGAAGACCTTGTCCAAGACTACAGCTTGGCCGACCTTGAATATTAGTTGGAAACTAAAGAGGGAAGGTCGTCTCAAGAAAGTGACCTACCTTCACAAGACGAGAGTGAGATCAAAACTTTCCAAGGAAGTGACGTCATGCGACCTTCTAAAGTGGGAGTCCCAGAAGAGGCTAATCTTCAGAAGGGTGACCAGGTCTTGGGTTCAAGTCACATGGAACGCAACTCCACCAAGCGATGATCCCCCAGGTATAGGGGCAAAAGGGCCAAAGGGCCGCTGACTCCTGAGTAATAAAAAAAAAATATTCAGAAGGGGGATCAGTCTTAGGGTGTCCTTTGGTTTTTTAAACATTATCTTTGTACTTCAATTTATTCCATTCTTGTAATGGTTTCATCAACTTTATTATTTCATTTGTATGGTTCTAAAGGTCGGGGCATATGTACCGCAACTTTTTGTTAATAAATGAAGTCTTTTATTTGCTTTATCTAAGTGTATCAATTGAATTCTGTCTATTTTTCTAAGTCTAGTAATTTCGAGCTTTTGATACAGAGCTTGAACTTATCTTAATAAATCTCTTGGATTTGAAAATTAATTTAATCTTTAAATTATCTCGAGCTTACACTAAGTGTTAGCTTTACGAGATGTTTTGAATGTAACAAACTCTATTTACTGATGATTTTAGTGTTTCAAAATGTGTATAGTGTGGAGCTCACCAAGACAAAGCAATCCTTTTGAATCACTTGAATTCGAGTTCAAGCAAATAAGTTATGACTAAACAAGTTTGGGAAGAAAAAACACATATGGCAGGCAACACGACACTTTGCATATGAGGCAGATGACATGGAAGATGACATGGTTTTCCTATCATTCTTCGTAATCTCCACCCTTCGTTCTTTTTTACCCTAAATCCAATGACCGAGTTTTATTTTAAAAAATGCATTTAAAGCCACCAAATCCATCATTCTCCTCACTAATTATCAAAACAAAGTTATTTCTCTCTTCAAATTCACCTGTCATTTTTTTCACAAAACTTTCATTTTCTCCCACTCATAAATTTGCTCATCTTTTTGTGAGAGATATTAGAGTGTAGCTTTTTAGCCATTACTTTAGGGTAAAAGTTGTGTATTTTCCCTGTGTTATTTGCATTCTTATATTAAATTTGAGTTTTGTATTAAGGTGTGGGTACACCTTGGGTTAAGAGAAAACCAAATTGGTTGGATCCTAAACCAGTAAAAAGGATAGTGACGCTTCTCTTTAGCGTAAGATAAAAAGAGGGTTGATTGGTTTGTCGCTCATCCATAAGAGGGTCGACGCAGTAAAATACCTAAGAAATATTATTGGGGAGTGAAGTAGTGATGAGCCTTGATTTCAAGGCTACAAAGTGTTAATTAGCATGCTTGTTAAAGGTTTTCTGGTATTAATAACGTACGTCTCAAGCATGTATTTGTGTAAAAAGGTTTATAATTGAGTTTGCATGAGGTGATAACTCATACCTGGGTAAATTTAAGAAAAATGATGCATTTATGTGCATTTTGTAAAGAAAAATAGAGAAATGTTGGTTGATGCGCTAGCTGTCACAACCATACTAGTAGAGAGTAGGTAGTGACACCCATATAGTGGACAAGTGGTGGTGACATGTATATATCGCCCGTTGGGCCATGTTGAGGGCCGAGAGAGAAGTGCCGTGATGCGACCAAGGAGGATGGTGCATCACCTATCACACCACATGGACGTACTCAAGAATGCCTAGAGAAGACATATGCAGAATGCAAGGCGAAGGCGA
>NW_019104705.1:250028-268218 GCF_001995035.1 Momordica charantia
TCGTATATTCATGGACACGAAAACATTCTGCAGTGAGAAGAGTGCAACTGCGGGTCTTTAGTGGAGTTACCCGTAGTTAACGAATGTTGATTAACCGTGCTTGTGGGAGCTTCGGATCTGTAGGTCCATTAGGTCCCCTTACTAGCTCATAACGAGTAAAACAAAGATCAAGTTTTTGGAAGAATTTGAACTGTTCAAATTACTTAAGGGATTGTATGTATATTGATACATTATAATATATAGTTAATTCTAAATTCAAACTATATATTATGAGAGAAATTATTTGAATGAGATTCAAATAAGATGAGTATGAATAAGATTCATATTAAAACTATAGGTTAAAAATAATGTGCATAAGATGTACATTAGAACTCATCTTAGAACCATGGGTTATAAGAGAGAATATGGTTTAATTAAATATTAGATATTTAATTAAATGTTAAATAATTAATTGTTAATTATTTAATATTACATTTAATTAATTAATTATTAATATTAATTAATTATTAATTTGATTAATAATTATTTAATATATTATATTTTAATTAATTAATATTTATCAATTATTATTAATAATTATTAATTTTGATTAATAATTAATTATTAAACTCCCCTGCAAATTTGCAGGGGAGTGGGGAGTTAGTATGACGTGGGGAGTTACCCCACGTCATTTTTCTTTTCTTTTTGGATTGCAGAAGGGTTCTACAATGGTTACAGAACAGAAAAAGAAAGAACTCCCACCCACGCTCTCTCAAGCTCTCTCAATACTCCCTCTCATACCAAACGAGGTGCTCCCACAAGCACGGTGCTGTACAGCGCCATGGCGTTGCCTTTTGGCGCCGAGGCGCTGTTCCGGGTGTTTTTCTGCGCGTTTCCGTGGTTCCGGTTCGCGGTTCGAGGGCAGTTGCAGTCGTTTTCTCTTTTTTGTATTATTTTGCTTTCTTAGGGTGCCAAAAACCGTTCCAACTTTGCTATTTACTTATTTTATGCATTATGAATTTATATTTTAATTAAAAGCATATTGCATATTGAATGCCATATAGTTTTAAAATCTCACCATAGGTTACATGCATAATATGTATGTTTGATATATAATATGTATGTATGGTCATGCATCATATAGTTATAAATGTTATAATGTATGAATGCATGTTTTATTTTCATAATTAATATAAGTGTCGTATTAATTAGATGAAAATAAAGTTGCATTGAGCATGACATTACTTTGGTTAATATAATTGTTATATTAATGTATGCTTACAATGTATGATTATAGTTTTAATTTCTTAAATTTTATAAGAGTTATAAAATGTGGTAGAAAGAAATTAAAATCTATAATATAGAATTGCATGCAAACAAAGGGTCTAAGTTGATTAATTTTAAAGGGGTTTAAAATTAATTAGACCTTAGGTTATATCTTCTAATATGATTAGGGGGTAGTCTTTTATTTTATTTTAACTAGGTTTAAAATGAAATGATAAAAGMCTAAATATAAAATATTGCCTATAAGGGAACCCTGTMTAAGGAAGRTTCTGTCTAGGTTGAGGTATTTAAGCTGACYGTAAGRGAACAYCTCTAYCTRRSAACCSACCTGGGGGTTGAATTAGTCAATATTTTATATACATGYAATAATGTCGTTGGTTTATTAAAGTGTTTAATGAACTAAAACATTATTGTACAACTACCAATATAATAGTTATATTGGGCCGACTAAAAAATCACTTAGTTATTTTCACTTAGCCGGAATTTATCTAAGTAATATACCCTAGTCTTAGAATACTAAGTGGGAGCAAAAGAGAATATGTAATATACAGCATATATATTTGATATACAAAGTATATATAACATACTTTTCTCTCTCTATCACGTTCTCTTTTATATTCACACTGTGAGTTCCATGCTCGGCCTCGTGTCGCCCTGGGCGTAGCCTCCCTACGGAAGATGTTTGCATGGTTCAATATCGAGGTGAATGAAGATAGTATTCATAGTAAGTGGGAGAAGGACGTGTGACAACACATCCTACGGTCTCCGCCATTGGTTTGCACCGTGAGGTTTCATACATGACCTGCGCGTCGTCCTAGAGCGATCATCCCTACGGAGGGTTCACTGTATGGAATCAAAACCAAGGCAAACTCCATAAATGGATAAGGGTCTCTTAGGTTTTGCTCTAATATTTTCCTTCCCTACAGCGGGATTATTGGGGTGGATCTATGAGGTCCGAAAATGACGGGTCACACTTATGGGGAGTTGTTAAGTTAGTTAGCAATTTCCTGACCAAATAAACGATGTCTAAAGTTTATAGGAATAAGAGTTATTCTGGTGTAAAATTTAGTTGAGAACGTGTCAATTTAGTGAAAGAGTACCTGTCTGCCCTACGATAGCTATTGCCCTAAATCACTGAAGCGTCATTGCAAAACAATTTTGCTAGGGTGATTAATTACTTTTGCTAAAATTTGATTGGGTTTAAAGGCTAATGCATGAAACTGATATAGGTTGTTTTTACTTTCAGCATGTCTACTTCCATTATTGCACTCCTAGCCGCTAAAAAACTTAACGGCGAAAATTACAAACAATGGAAATCGAATCTAAACACTATTCTCGTGATAGATGATCTTAGGTTCGTCTTGCAAGACGATTGTGCTCAAGCTCCTGCGCCTAACGCCACTGTGGCGGTGCGCAACGCCTATGACAGATGGATCAAGGCCAATGACAAGGCCAAGGTATACATTTTGGCAAGCATATCTGATGTGCTTGCCAAGAAGCACGAGGACATGGTCACCGCTAAGGAGATCATGGACTCACTGTAGAGCATGTTTGGACAACCGCCCTCCCAGGCTCGACATGAAGCTCTTAAGTTCGTTTACAACTCCCGCATGAATGAGGGCTCCTCAGTGCGAGAACACGTTCTCAGCTTGATGGTCCACTTCAACGTGGCTGAGTCGAATGGGGTTGTCATGGACGAGCAGAGTCAGGTCAGCTTTATTCTGGAATCTCATTCGAAGAGTTTCTTTCCATTCCGCAGCAATGCGGTTATGAATAAGCTGGATACACTCTTACCACGCTCTTAAACGAGCTGCAGACCTACCAGTCTCTTATGAAGAGTAAGGGACAAGAGAGAGAGGCAAATGTTGCCACCCCAAAGTGGTTCAATCGAGGTTCGTCCTTTAGAACCAAGTCTACGCCCTCTTCTTCTGGAAGTAAAACTTTTAAGAAGAAGGCTGCTGGTAAGGGGTCTAAACCTGACTCCGCTGCTGCCGCTGCCAAGAAAGGCAAGGCCAAGGTTGTAGAGAAAGGAAAGTGTTTGCACTGCAATATGGACGGGCATTGGAAGCGCAACTGCCCAAAGTACTTGGCCGAAAAGAAGAACGCCAACAAAGGTAAATATGATTTACTTATTTTGGAAACATGTTTAGTGGAGAACGATGACTCTGCCTGGATACTGGATTCAAGAGCCACTATTCACGTTTGTTGTTCATTTCAGGGAATTAGTTCCTAGAGGCAGCTTGACGCCGGAGAGATGACTCTCAAGGTCAGAACGGGAGAGGTCGTCTCAGCTGTGGCGGTAGGGGAGCTCAAGTTGTTTACAAACAAGAATATGTATATATTATTAGATAATGTGTACGTGGTTCCTAAAATTAAAAGGAACTTAATTTCAGTTTCTTGTTTGTTAGAACATTTGTATTCCATTTCATTTAATTTGAATGAAGCCTTCATTTCGAGAAATGGTGTTAATATTTCTTCTGCTTTGCTTGAAAACAACTTGTATGTGCTTAGACCAACCATAACTAAAGCAGTTTTAAATACCGAGTTGTTTAAAAATGCTAGAACTCAAAATAAAAGGAAAAAAGTTTCTCAAAAATAAAATACCTATCTTTGGCACTTAAGATTAGGTCACATTGATCTCAATAGGATTGGGAGGTTGGTTAAGAATGGCATTCTAAGTGAGTTAGAAGACGATTCATTACCACCATGTGAGTCTTGTCTTGAAGGCAAGATGACTAAAAGACCTTTTACTGGAAAAGGTTATCGAGCCAAAGAGCCCTTAGAACTTATACATTCAGACCTTTGTGGTCCGATGAATGTTAAAGCTCGAGGAGGGTATGAATACTTCATCTCTTTTATAGATGATTATTCAAGGTATGGTTATTTATACCTAATGCAACATAAGTTTGAAGCCCTTGAAAAGTTCAAGGAGTACAAGACTGAAGTTGAAAATCAATTAGGTAAAACCATTGAAACACTCCGATCCGATCGGGATGGAGAATATATGGACTTGAGATTTCAAGACTATATGATAGAACATGGAATCACGTCCCAATTCTCAGTCCCTGGTACACCACAACAAAACAGTTTATAAAAAAGGAGAAACAGAACCCTGTTGCATATGATTCGATCAATGATGAGCTATGCTCAGTTGCCTAACTCGTTTTGGGGTTATGCAGTGGAGACTGCAGTTTATATTTTGAACGTAGTTCCATCAAAAAGTGTTTTTGAAACACCCTTTGAGCTATGGAAGGGTCGTAAAGCTAGTTTACGTCATTTCCGCATTTGGGGATGCCTGACACACGTGCTCATGACTCACCTAAAGAAACTGGAGTCTCGTTCAAAAGTATGCCTATTCGTACTTCGATCCTAAAGAAAACAGAGTGTTTGTATCTACAAATGCTACTTTCTTGAAAAAAGACCATGTTTGAGATCATAAACCACGAAGTAAGGTAGTGATTAACGAGATTTCCGAAGAGGCTACAAACACGTCAACAAGAGTTGTTGATAACACTGGCACTACAACAAGAGTTGTTGATGAAGCCAGTACATCACGTCAGTCACATCCACCTCAAGTGTTGAGGGTGCCTCGACGTAGTGGGAGGGTTGTGTCACAACCTGATCGCTATGTGGGTTTAACTAAAACCCAAGTTGTCATACCTGATGACGGCGTCGAGGATCCATTGTCCTACAAAAAGGCAATGGAAGATACTGACAAGGACAAATGGGTCAAAGCAATGGACCTGGAAATCGAGTCGATGTACTTCAATTCCGTTTGGGAACTTGTAGATCAACCTGACGGGGTAAAACCCATCGGATGCAAATGGATCGATAAGCGAAAACGAGACGCCGAAGGAAAAGTAAAGACTTTTAAGGCGAGGCTTGTGGCAAAACGCTACACATAAAGGAAAGGGGTGGACTATGAAGAAACCTTCTCCCCTGTAGCTATGCTTAAGTCCATTAGAATACTTTTGTCCATTGCCACATATTATGACTATGAGATATGGCAAATGGACGTCAAGACTGCTTTTCTGAATGGCAATCTTGAAGAAAGTATTTATATGTCTCAACCCGAAAGGTTCATAGCTCAAGGTCAAGAGCAAAAGGTTTGCAAGCTTAAACAGCCCATATATGGACTGAAACAAGCATCTCGATCTTGGAACATAAGGTTCGTCAACAGTCCATAAGTCAAGCTTAAACACTCGCATGAACCAAAACGTTGATTAACCTTGTGTATACAAGAAGGTCGTCAACAACACTGTAGCCTTCTTAGTGTTGTACGTGGATAATATCCTACTCATTGGGAATGATTTAGGATACGTCACTGACATAAAGAAGTGGCTAGCGACTGAGTTCCAAATGAAAGATTTGGGAGCAGCTCAGTATGTTATTGGCATCCAAATTCTAAGGGATCGCAAGAACAGCACATTAGCCCTGTCTCAATCAACTTATATCGACAAGATGCTTGTTCGATATTCGATGCAGAATTCCAAGAAAGGTTTGTTACCCTTCACGCATGGAATTCATCTGTTTAAGGAACAATGTCCTAAGCACCTCAAGAAGTTGAGGATATGAGACGTAGACCCTATGCTTCAGCAGTGGGTAGCCTGATGTACGCTATGCTGTGCACTAGGCCTGACATTTGCTATGAAGTAGGGATGGTCAATAGGTACCAATCCAACCCAGGATATGATCACTGGACTACTATTAAGGGATTCCTCAAGTATCTTAGGAGAACGAGGGACTACAAGCTCGTGTATGGCGCTAAGGATTTGATCCTTACAGGATACACTAACTCTGACTTCCAAACAGACAAGGATTCAAGGAAGTCCACGTCTGGGTTAGTATTCACTCTGAACGGAGGAGCGGTAGTTTGGCGAAGCATCAAACAAGGATGCATCGCAGACTCCACCATGGAGGCTGAGTATGTTGCAGCTTGTGAAGCAGAAAAATAGGTGGTTTTGCTTAGCAAGTTCTTGACAGATTTGGAAGTCGTTCCAAACATAAACTTGCCCATCACACTTTATTGTGATAACAGTTGTGCTGTGGCCTATTCTAAAGAACCTTGAAGCCACAAGAGAGGCAAACACATTGAAAGGAAGTACCACCTTATACGGGAGATAGTGCAACGAGGAGATGTGATCGTCACAAAGATAGCTTCGGAGCACAATATTGCTGATCCTTTTACGAAGGCACTCACGGCTAAAGTGTTTTAGGGCCATCTAGAAAGTCTAGGTCTACGAGCATTGTACAGTTATTCTAGGGCAAGTCGGAGAAATGTAATGGGTATAGTGTATGCCCTAATTTATTGTATTTTCCCTTTGATTTATGATAATGTACACCCCACTCGAGTTTAGTTCAAGTGAGAGTTTGTTGGGTGTGTTGCCCTAAACTCATAGTTTGTATTTATGTAAAAACAAATGTATATTCAATAAATTTGTTGTTGAATTCATAGCATTGCATTATCCAAAATCCAATAAACTAAACATCCGAGGTTAGTTTAGTGTGACCGGGACAGTATATGTACTGGGTATATATTTGATATACTGGGTATATATTTGATATACCCCTGATATACGAGGTAAATATTTGATATACCTTGATATACAAGTGGATAATGTCCCGTGAATAACCTAAAGGGTCTATAATATATGGATAAGACTGGGTACCTTATCCTGGCAACACTATGGATACGACCCACTCTGTAAAGGTTACAGACGACTCATTCTCAATCCTGGCAACACCGAGACAGTATTCGTGTGGAGACATGCGAGTGGGGGTATCCTATACAATGAGTTTGTATAAGACCGGACCACGAAATAGCCAATCTTTAGATGTAACACCGTTAACTAATAGATTGCTGTTTCTTAGGATGACCAGGAAACTCATTCTCAATTCTGAGTGAGTTATGGACTCCTGCCTGTGAGGGCTCGTCCTTTGATCTGTATGGGTGAGAGAGGCCCAAGTTGCCGACTCAATATTCCTACCATTTTGGGGACGAGACCGAGTGGGGAGCTGGGAACATAACTTCACAAGATGGAATTCACTCATCTCCGACTTTAGCGGAGTAGATGAGTGTTCCCTTAAACAAGGGACTTGAACAAGGGGCTTGAACAAGGGGCCCAAACAAGGGAGTTGAACAAGGGGCCCAACCCTCTAATTGGCCCTAGAGGGACTTCTATTATTGGTCAGACCATAACCGGGTTGTTCATTAGAGGAGCAGTGGTATTTAAGGAGTAAGATGTAACTCAGGGGTAAAACGGTAATTTTACCCAACTTGAGTTACGAGCAGTGGTGTTAGGTCCCCTTGCTAGCTCATAACGGGTAAAACGAGGATCAAGTTTTTGGAAGAATTTGAACTGTTCAAATTACTTAAGGGATTGTATGTATATTGATACATCATAATATATAGTTAATTCTAAATTCAAACTATATATTATCGGAGAAATTATTTGAATGAGATTCAAATAAAATTAATATGAATAAGATTCATATTAAAACTATAGGTTAAAAGTAATGTGCATAAGATATACATTAGAACCATGAGTTATAAGAAAGAATATGGTTTAATTAAATATTAGATATTTAATCAAATGTTAAATAATTAATTGTTAATTATTTAATATTACATTTAATTAATTAATTATTAATATTAATTAATTATTAATTTGATTAATAATTATTTAATATATTATATTTTAATTAATAAATATTTATCAATTATTATTATGAATTATTAATTTTGATTAATAATTAATTATTAAACCCCCCTACAAATTTGCAGGGGAGTGGGGAGTTACCCCATGTCATTTTTCTTTTCTTTTTGGATTGCGGAAGGGTTCTGCAATGGTTACAGAACAGAAAGAGAAAGAACTCCCACCCAATCTCTCTCAAGCTCTCTCAATACTCCCTCTCATACCAAACGAGGTGCTCCCACAAGCACGGTCTCGAGACCCAAGAGGATAGCGAGGAAGACACGGTGGTGGTGTTCGGGTGGAAATCATTGAAGAAACGTTCTTCAAAGGTATATGTTTCCCCTGTATTTTCATCTCAAGCCTTAGATTTTGTTACCCAAATATCACGAACGACGGTCCGCTTCCGCTCCGAGATTCACATCCCTTCAATACTTACCTCAGAAAAAGGTTAGTTAGCAGAGTAACATGATGAACTTGGAAAATAAGGGTGAAAGCACCAAGTTGAAATGACAAGTGTTAAAGCTAACTTCTCCATCTAAGGATACCGAGTTTCCATGTTAGTCATAGCCTTGTTGGTATATAGTAGATGATAAGTCAAATTTGGGATTAGTAATTTGGGATTAGTAATTTGGGATGTCTTTTGTTGGAGTTAATGTAAAGAAGTGGAGAAGTAGAGCAATTCAAAGGAAAAGTTAGCCAAAATTGCAACATGTTGGGTGCCTAGGCACCAAATCTTGAAGCGTAAAAACAAAATGGTGGGTGCCTAATAACTCTCCAATAGAGAGTATTCTAGGGTATATTTGGGTGTTTTTATGCAAAGAATTGTCAAAGTGTGTTCACTTTAGCTCTTAAATATCATAGATAATATTAGAAAGTGGAATCAGAGCTAAAAGTATCAGGTCTTGAATGCTTTGGCTAAACAGTGCGCTAAATGCTCGTATTATGACTTAATTGCATAGGTTTGGAAACAAGAGACAAAACATGAAGAGAGTGCTAGGCCTAGAGAAGAGTGAACGAAGCATCTTCAAGTCAGAGTAGACGAAAGCTGGAGCTACGCAACGTGGGAGGGAATTAATGCGCAGCAATAGCCTAGACACGAGAATTACTATGTCCGTACCAACTTCAGCTGGGTGTCCTAAAAATAGGATCCGATATAAAAAGGACATGTTGTGCTAATCGACACACACATGTCCCAATAGAGACACGTTTTTTAGAGCTGAAATGACAAGGAGGATGAATCTCTCCATTATTTTTCAGGGCAAAAAGCTGACCACAGAGGGGGATATTCGACTGCTGCATCAAGCTGTCATCTTCTTCCTCGGTTTTTTGCTATTTTCTTGAAATGGGTTGTCTTCTTCCTTTGCCTATTGTATTTTCCTCTTTCTCCATGAGCTAAACCCCATTTCGGGGGAGATTTACATGTAACCGATGAACAACTAAACCTCTAGCTATTGCATTTGTTTGTAAATAGAGCTGTTTTTATTTCTTAAATCTTACCTAACATTGTTGGCTACTCTGTTCTATATGCTAGCTTCTGTATTGACCCGGAAGGGCTTACGGATTGTCGATTGCTCTATTTGTGATTAGTACTTTTCTATAGTAATTTGTGGATGCTCAGGAATAGGGTCCGCTAATCATGCCTAGAACTTGTTTATTTTGCTTGGAAACTTAGCAACGGGAGTTGTGGGTATCCATGTTTGGCCATGCCGAGTTGGACACTAATGAATGTTGTCAAGCTAGAGGGTAGGTTGAGAAGTCTGTGAACGCATGTTAAATCTGATGGGATGTTAATCCCGCAGCAGAAACGATGATCTTCGTTCATGAATTTTAGAACAACAAAAACCCATAAAACAAAACTTGAAATACAGGGGAAAGAACATTTTTTACCTTTGAATAACACTTCTTCAAGTAAAACATCAACGAACACTACCAAATGATCTTCCGTGCTATCCTCTAGGTATCGAGAACACGCTTGTGGGAGTGTTCGATATGGAACTAGTGGGAATGGAGAAGAGAGAGCTTGAGAGAATTATGCTGGGAGTTCTCATTTTTTTTTCATTCTATTCTTCTTTTTTTTTTTTTAAGCAGAATCATTGTGCCAAAAAAAAAACAACCTTATGACGTGTAGAGTTACCCCACGTCATAAAACTCCCCACTCCCCTGCTAAAATACAGGGGAGTTAAATATGAATTATTAATTAATAATATTAGATTATTAATTAATAATTAATATATAATTAATTAATTAATTAATCATATTAACTAATAAATAATTATTAATTATTAAACCAATTAACAACTAATTAATATATATATATATATATAAATCAAATAAATAATTAACACTTAATTATTTATTATAAAAATATAATCATATTCTAAAGCATTTCTCTCATATAACCTATGATTGCAATGTACATCTTAGGCACATTATTTTTAACCTATAGTTTTAATATGAATCCTATTCATATTAATTTTATTTGAATCTCATTCAAATAATTTCTCTCATACTATATAGTTTCAATTTAGAATTAACTATATATTATAATATATCAATATACATATAATCCCTTGAAAAATATGAACATTTCAAAATTTTCCAAAAATTTGATCCTCGTTTTACCCGTTACGAGCTAGTAAGGGACCTAATGGACTTACAGATCATAAGCTCCAACGATACAAGATTAATTAGTCAAACTCATTGACCAAGTTAATCAACATTCGTTAACTACGGGTCACTCCACTAAAGACATGCAGTTGCACGCTTCTCACTGTAGAATGTTTTCGTGTCCACGGATACACGACCATTAATGGCAAGTCAATCCTTCACGAGTGCTTGTAACTCAAGCTGGGTAAAATTATCGTTTTACCCCTGAGTTACATCTTACTCCTTAAATACCACTACTCCTCTAATGAACAACTCGGCTATGGTCCAACCAATAACCGAAAGTCCCTCTCAAGCCAGTGATAGGGCGGAGCCCCTTGCTCAAGTCTCGGAGTCAGCATTTAATATAACATTCATCTACTCCTCGAAAGTCGGGAGGAGTGAATTCCATCTCGTGAAGTTATGTTCCCAGCTCCCCACTCAATCTCATCCCCACAATGGACGGAATATTTAGTCAGCGACTTGGGCCACTATCACCCATACATATCAAAGAACGAGCCCTCATGGGCAGGAGTCCATGACTCACTCAAGATTGAGAATGAGTTGCCTGATCATCCTAAGAAATAGCAATCTGTTAGATAATAGTGTTACATCTAAAGTCTGGCTATTTCACGGTCCAGTCTTATACAAACTCATTGTATAGGATACCCCTACATTAATGTCTCCACACGAACGACCTGGATCGAGTTGTCTGTAACATTTAAAAAGTGGGCCGTATCCATAGTGTTGCCAGGATAAGGTACCCAGCCTTATCCATATAATATAGACCATTTAAGTTATTCCCGGGCATTATCCACTTGTATATTAGGGGTATACAAAATATATACCCAGTATATCATGGGTATATCAAATATATACCCAATATATATACTTTCTCGATTATAACTTTTGATATTTAGTTTATTGGATTTTGGACGATGCAATGCTATGAATTCAACAACAAATTGATTGAATAAAACTTTATTGAATATACATTTGTTTTTACATAAATACAAACTACGAGTTTAGGGCAACACACCCAACAAACTCCCACTTGAACTAAACTCGAGTGGGGTGTACATTATCATATAAAGCAAAGGGAAAATACAATAAAGTTGGGCATACACTATACCCATTACATTTCTCCCACTTGTCCTAGACTAATCGTACAATGCTCGTAGACCTACACTTTATATATGGCCCTCAAACACTTAGCCGTGAGCGCCTTCGTAAAAGGATAAGCAATGTTGTGCTTCGAAGCGATATTTGTGACGATCAAATCTCCTCGTTGCACTATCTCCCGTATGAGATGGTACTTCCTTGTGATGTGTTTGTCTCTCTTGTGGCTTCGAGGTTCTTTAGAATTTGCTATAGCACCACTGTTATCACAATAAAGTGTGATGGGCAAGTTCATGTTTGGAACGACTTCCAAATCTGTTAAGAACTTTCTAAGTCAAACCGCTTCTTTTGCTACTTCACAAGGTGCAACATACTCAACCTCCATGATGGAGTTTGCAATGCATCCTTGTTTGATGCTTCGCCAAACTACCATTCCTTCGTGAAGAGTGAATACTGACCCCGACGTGGATTTCCTTGAATCCTTGTCTGTTTGGAACTCAGAGTCAGTGTATCCTGTAAGGATCAAATCCTTAGAGCCAGACACGAGCTTGTAGTCCCTCGTTCTCCTAAGATACCTGAGGATTTCCTTAACATAAGTCCAGTGATCATATCTTAGGTTGGATTGATACCTACTGACCATCCCTACTGCATAGCAAATGGCAGGCCTAGTGCACCACATAGCGTACATCAGGCTGCCCACTACAGAAGCATAGGGGATACGTCTCATATCCTCAACTTCTTTAGGTGTCTTAGGACATTGGTCCCTTAGACAGATAAATTCCATGCCTGAAGGGCATTAAACCTTTATTGGAATTCTGCATCGAATATCGAACAAGCATCTTGTCGATATAAGTTGCTTGAGACAAGGCTAAAATTTTGTTCTTGTGATCCCTTAGAATTTGGATGCCAAGAACATACTGAGCATCTCACAAATCCTTCAATTCCAACTCAGTAGTTAACCATTTCTTTATATCAGTGAGGTATCCTACATTATTCCCAATGAGTAGGATATCATCCACATACAACACTAAGAATGCTATAGTGTTGTTGACGATCTTCTTGTACACACAAGGCTCATCAACGTTTTGGTCAGAACCATAAGATTTGATAGCAGTATCAAACTTTATGTTTCAAGATCGAGATGTTTGTTTCAATCCATATATGGACCATTTAAGCTTGGAAACCTTTTGCTCTTGACGTTGTTCTATGAACCCTTCAGGTTGAGACATATAAATACTTTGTTCAAGATTGTCATTCAGAAAGGCAGTTTTGATGTCCATTTGCCATATTTCATAGTCATAATATGTGGCAATGGACAAAAGTATTCTTATGGACGTAAGCGTAGCAATAGGGGAAAAAGTTTCTTCATAGTCCACCATTYCCTTTGTGTGTAGCCATTCGCCACAAGTCTCGCCTTATAGGTCTGTACCTTTCCTTCGGTGTCTCGTTTTCGCTTATAGATCCATTTGAACCATATGGGTTTTGCCCCATGAGGTTGATCTACAAGTTCCCAAACGGAATTGAAGTACATAGACTCTATTTCCAGGTCCATGGCTTTGAACCATTTGTCCTTGTTAGCATCTTCCATTGCCTGTTTGTAGGTCAATGGATCCTTGACTCCGTCATTAGGTATGACGACTTGGGTTTTAGTTAACCCACGTAGCGGTCAGGTTGTGACACAATCTTCCCACTACGTCGAGGCACCCTCAATTCTTGAGGTGGATGTGACTGACGTGATGTACTGGCTTCATCAATAAATCTTGTTGTAGTTCCAGTTTGATCAACAACTCTTGTTGACGTGTTTGTAGCCTCTTCATAAATCTCATTAATCACTACCTTACTGTGTGGTTTATGATCTTGAACGTGGTCTTCTTCTAAGAAAGTGGCGTTTGTCAATACAAACACTCTGTTTTGTTGATGATCGAAGAATAAACCACCTCTCGTCTCTTTAGGGTAACCTACGAATAGGCATACTTTTGAACGAGGCTCCAGTTTCTTTGGGTTAGTCACGAGCATGTGTGCTAGACATCCCCAAATATGGAAGTGATATAAAATAGCTTTACTACCCTTCCATAGCTCAAAGGGTGTTTCAGAAACACTCTTCGAAGGAACTACGTTCAAAATGTAAACCATAGTCTCCACTGCGTAACCCCAAAACGAGTCAGGCAACTGAGTATAGCTCATCATTGATCGAACCATGTCCAACAAGGTTCTGTTTATCCTTTTTGATACACCGTTTTGTTGAGGTGTACCAGGGGCTGAAAGTTGGGACGTGATTCCATGTTCTATCATATAGTCTTGGAATCTCAAGTCCATATACTTTACACCCTGATCGGATCGAAGTGTTTTAATGGTTTTACCTAATTGATTTTCAACTTCAGTTTTGTACTCCTTGAACTTTTCAAGAGCTTCAGACTTTCGTTGCATTAGGTATAAATAACCATACCTTGAATAATCATCTACAAAAGAGATGAAGTATTCAATCTATAAAAGAGATGAAATATTCATACCTTCCTCGAGCTTTAACATTCATCGGACCACAAAGGTCTGAATGTATAAGTTTAAGGGCTCTTTGGCTCTTTAGTCATCTTGCCTTCAAGACAAGATTCACATGGTGGTAAAGAGTCGTCTTCTAACTCATTTAGAAGGCCATTCTTAACCAACCTTTCAATCCTATTGAGATTAATGTGACCTAATTTTAAGTGCTAAAGATAGGTATTTTCTTTGTGAGAAACTTTTTGCCTTTTATTTTGAGTTTTAGCATTTTTAAACAGCCTGGTATTTAAAAATGCTTTAGTTATGGTTGGTCTTAGCACATACAAGTTATTTTCAAGCAAATCAGAACAAATATTGACATCATTTCTTGAAATGAATGCTTCATTTAATTGAAAGGAAATATAATACATATGTTCTAGCAAACAAGAAATGGAAATTAAGTTCATTTTGATTTTTAGAACTACGTACACATTATCTAATAATATATACAAATTATTGCTTGTAAACAACTTGAGCTCCCCTACCGCCACAGCTAAGACGACCTCTCTCATTCCGACCTTAAGAGTCATCTCTCCGGCTTCAAGCTGCCTCCAAGAAATAATTCACTGAAACGAAGAATAAACATGATTAGTGGCTCCTGATTCTAATATCCAGGCGGAGTCATCATTCTCCACTAAGCATGTTTCCAAAACAAGTAAATCATATTTACCATCGTTGGCTTTCTTCTTTTCAGCCAGGTACTTCGGGCAGTTGCGCTTCCAATGCCCGTCCACGTTGTAGTGGAAACACTTTCCTTTTTCTACAACCTTGGCCTTGCCTTTCTTGGCAGCGGCAGCAGCAGAGTTAGGTCTCGGCCCCTTACTAGTGGCCTTCTTCTTCTTGAAAGTCTTACTTCCAGAACAAGATGGAGCAGACTTAGTTCCAGAGGACGAACCTCGATGGAACCTTTTTGAGGTGGCAACGTTTGCCTCCCCTTCCTGTCCGTTATTTTTTATAAAAGAATGGTAAGTCTGTAGCTCATTTAAGAGCGTGGTAAGAGTTTATTCCAACTTATTCATAACCGCATTGCTGCGGAATTGCAGGAAACTCTTCGGAAGAGATTCTAGAATAAAGCTGACTTGAGTTTGCTCGTTTGTGACGGCCCTGTTCGACACCGCCACATTGAAATGGACCATCAGGTTGAGAACGTGTTATCGCACTGATGAGTCTTCCTTCATGCAGGAGTTGTAGATGAACCTTAGGGCTTCATGTCGAGCCTGTGAGGACGGTTGTCCAAACATGCTCTACAGCTAGTCTAGATCTCCTTAGTGGTTGTCCAAACATGCTCTACATCGAGTCCATGATCTCCTTAGTGGTGACTGTGTCCTCGTGCTTTTTAGCAAGCACATCAGATATGCTTACCAAGATGTAGACATTAGCCTTGTAATTGGCCTTGATTCATCTGTCATAGACGTTGCGCACCGCCACAGTGGCGTTAGGCGCAGGAGCTTGAGGACAATCCTCTTGCAAGACGAACCTAAGATCATCTATCACAAGTATAGTGTTTAGATTCGATTTCCATTGTTTGTAATTCTCGCCGTTAATTTTGTCCGCAGCTAGGAGTGTAATAATAGAAGTAGACATGCTGAAAGTAAAAACAAACCCATATTAGTTTCATGCATTATCCTTTAAACCTAATCAAATTTTAGCAAAAGTAATTAAGCACACTAACAAAATTGTTTTGCAACGACGCTTCCGTGCTATCCTCGGGTTGAAGAACACGATCGTGGGACCAAATTATGAGTGAAAAAAAGGGAAAGCACTAATGGCTAGGAGAAAACAATAGAAATTTGAGTGGAAAAATTCTGCACTTATGCAATTGACTGGTGATTTATGCTGAACGCACGCACTAAGCGTGGTAACAATTCTATAGATGCAAGCGCACACCTGTCAGAGTAATATAAAATGGATGGAGTATCCAAGTATCGATCCTCAAGGACTTCTAAATACTTTCCAAACTCTAAAGTTTTAAAGAATAGTGAATGTTGATATGAGTGATTTTTGTAAAATGGGAAGTGGTCACAAATAATGGTTTTGGATTTGGGATTTGGACTTATAATGGTAAAACCCAGCCCGAATTACTTCAAGTTAGCCAACAAAGAATGAAGGATATGCTAAGGACGATATGCATTTTTCTTTAGGAACCAACGACTACGCTTTTCACTTGACTTATGTCTAAGCAAGTTCAAAGTCCTAAGACATTCCCTAATATGTCTATTATGAGAGATATCTTAGTTTTAGGATGGAAATAGTCGCAACCTCGGGTTAAGGTCCTATGTCTAGGCTACTTAAGCGGAACGCTTATGTCTAAGGCGCTCCTCTCCNCTTATGTCTAAGGCGCTCCTCTCCTCGGTTTAACCACTCAACAATGCAAATAAGCAACCTTTTCAGTATTGACTTGTTAAGACTTACAGTGGCCTTCTCGAAATCCTAACTTTTTGGGAAAACATGTTGAGCAATGAATGGAAAGCAAAAACACTACTTCTTAGCAACCCTTTTTAGAAATAAAAGGCTAACTATCCATAACCCGGCTAGAGACGGGAATTTAGAAAGAAATATTGAAGAAAATACAGCAAGTAAAATGGTTGAAATTGAAATGCATGTGTGAAAAACAAAGGTTAACTAATTGAGAGTTTTGCTCGGGATTGAGAGTTTTGCTCGGGATTGAGAGCTTCGCCCTTCTCTTTCAAGTAAGGGAGAGTGTCACGTGCTCTTTCCTCCAAAAACACAACTCTCTTAACTAAAAATAAAGTAAAGGCAAAGGGAAGATAAGCAAAGTGCTGGATTTTTATATATTTTAATAGGTAGAAAATAACTAAGTACAACGGAAACAAAACAAAGCTCAATAAAGGAATGTAAAGTGCTCGGGATTTAAAAACTAAAAGCAACTAATGAAAGCAACTCAAAAGTACTTAGAAAGCAACAAAGAAACACTAAAAATGATCAAGAGAGGGAAGCAAGGCTTGATGCATTTGGTGGAGAAGCTGCYGGAATTTATAGCTGTGCAGAATTGGTTAGGTAGGTCCTAAAACGATGGTGAATCACCCATTTCCAACTCYTTTGACTGACYAAATCRTGCTCAAACTGATAGTGGAACACTTCTTCTACACGTATGCATCGGTTGGAACCACCAAAACGCATTGGAAGACGCGTTTCATTAAGGGCAAAGTTGGAAGAAAAACTGTTTTCTGCAGCCTTCCCAGGCGCCTGGCGCCTCCCATGTAGGTTTTTCCGACTTTTTGCTTCTTTTGATTAATTTGCACTCCCAAATGGTCCTAAAATGTCATAAATACAATATAAGCCAACCACAAACCATCATATATGAATTTTGCATGAATTGGAACTTAAACGACCGGGAAAAAGTCTGAAACAAAGTTAAAACATAGTAAAAACAGCATCTAAAACCTTCTTTTTACGCATGTAAACAAGCGTAATCACACCCCCAAACTTAACTTTTTGCTTGTCCTCAAGCAAAACTTAGCAACTTTAATCAGCTTCCTAACACATGGACAAGGTAAAGCAAAAGCAACCGAGATGTTCAATCATAAATTGTCTCAGGGAAAAGACGTCAAAGCCTACCATTCTATTGCCTTTGTAAGCTTAGTCACTATTAACCAAGTTTGAAATGATAAAAACTTTCTCTTTCAAAATCCTTTGTCCTTTGAAAAACAGAAAACGTTTTCAAATACCCCTAAGGAATCTGCACACTCCCTTTTTACATAGAGACTTTTACATCTGAAAGACCGGCTGCTAGCCCCTGAGGTTTCCACACACTAACATCGGTTTCAACCACAGCTACTCGTAGAAAGACTTTAAACTAACAGCTAGGTCATAAAACGACGACAATGAGAAACACGAAGTCACTTATCACCATCCTTACTGCTATTTTCAAAGTCAACACCCAACCTAAAACTAAATGGGTGTCTACAGTAGGA
>NW_019104705.1:309004-330807 GCF_001995035.1 Momordica charantia
TTAACCGATGAGAGGTGAGTCTTCGTACGCTTGTTGATGCAAGAATAGTGGAACTGGTCTATGAACTTGCTGCCCAAGTCCTGGTAGCTCCCAACTGAGTACTGGGGAAGGTCTTAGAACCATTGCCGAGCAAATCCGATGAGGGTTTTGAAGACCCCTCGACACTGCTCGACGTCGATGTATCCTGCTTGACGTACTATGTGGTAGGTCCGGTGCCCCCAGCTTTGAGTTCTGTCCTTACGTGGTTGAATACTCACCTCCTTAATACGGTCTAGGTCTTCTTGGCCGATACCCGCTTGAGACCTACTCGGTCGGCTGGATGTTTCCATGCTGGTATGGAAATCAATATTAGACCGCATTGCCACACGCCTGGAGCTTCCTTTGTTGACCTTATCCGTAAGGTCTTTCGATCCCGCCGATAGTCCAAGAGACGCTAGGGGGTCCTGGCTTCCAAGTACTTCTTAAGTCGAGACCCAGAGTTTGGTCGCCCAGGACGAACTCCATTAGCCTTAGTGTTTGAGAGGCCATATGGACGTTAGCTGCTTGCATCTCATTGTGGAACCCCGAACTTTTGCGGTAAGGGCGCCCTACTATTGAACAATATTGTGTCCCTTATGTGCAAGTATACACGTTCGCTGTAGCAAGTAATAAAAAGTTCAAATCCATAGGGAATGCTCACTAAACACTTTAATAGTGGCTCATTGAAGCTAAAATCTAAATGCAAAATGTTGAATAGCAAAGATAACACGAGTAATATAGAAAATAAATGTTGCGATGCACAATGAATATTATAAACCTGAACTTAAATTGAATCCAAATGGCTTTTTAATAAGGACAGTAGGCAATGAAAACCGTTAACGAGTTACTCTTTAACAGGGTAAGGGGGAAAGTTGGATATGACTTTTTTTGGACTACTCAAACAATGCTATAGCATTAATAATGTGAGTACTATCTAAATAGACATGGAGCCTTCCCAGACGTCCCAGAGTTTCTGCTGTTAGGTTTTTAGACAAACTTAACAGCATTTAGTAGTAGTTTATAACTGCGCTAGGTGAGTCCTATTCCTAAATACCCACTCTCTAACTCAAGCAGATTCTAGCATAAATTGGAGTTTATCACTCCCTATTACACTTTCCAAGAGTTAACAAGGAGATATTCCAACAATCGTGATCAAGCATGCTGAAAATAACTTTAAACACAAGTTCAACTCAATACTCATTCATCATTAATACTAATAGAACAGTTTACAGGCCAAGAGTTCACAACATTTGCCCCTTACAAATAGGTTTAGCTATGCATAGTCATAGAAATAAAAAACAAAAAGGTGACAAGAAGACTACAATAAGAAATAGACACAAGAATGAAAAGAATGAGCTGAAGGTTCAGCTCCTTATAGACTGCTCTTTCTTTCTGTTTCAGCAACTACTTCGTGTCTCCACCTTTTCTTCTTGGCTTCTTTAAACTGTATTTGGGAGGTTTTCTTGAAGTGAGGGTTGATTGATGTGAAAAGTGTCTGGATGCTTCCTTTAATGTTGGCTTTTCTACCCTCATTTGTTTTTAGGGCAACAAACAGCTTCATGGGCTCATCTCTCACTTTCAGGTCATTTCATCATTTACTATGGTATCTCCCAAATTAAAGCTCTGTCACTGTCACTGTCAGTCTGTCGCTTTCTACTATTTTCTGATTCCGATGTAGTAGCGTAGTTGATGTTACAACAAAGTGCTTAAAATTAGAACTTCTAATAAAATCGCAACGTTAGGAAGAGAGGAAATATTCTAATATTTCATACACCAACTTAGTGTAGAATTGGTGCAATTGAGGCTATCTTAAGCTTATCTATATGAATTTCTCACCAAAATAACTCTCTTTTGGAAAGTTATCACACCTCCAAACTTGAACTATTGCTGGTCCCCAAGCAATACTAGTGGTTGTCAATTCAAGTGGTGGAATTATGATCACTATGCATGCCAACTACTTCTGTCCACTACCTAAGATCCCTTGCTGTGATAAGTATTTCTCAATCTACTCAAGCATTCTATCAGAAAGAAAATAAACAACTCTTGCACGAAGACTCATGTGCTTTATTCACACAGACCATTTCATTCCACCCTCACCCTTAAAAGCCTTCGAAAGATCTCCTCATCCTCCTTTCTAAAACTGGCTTCTCTACTTATGATTGCTAGCTCACTACTGCCCTCCTAGGATAGCTATGGGCTACTAGCCATTCTGGACCCTGCAGTTCTTTGCAATGTTTTTTTTTTTTTTTTAGAACTGAATTACAAGGCCAAAAATTTAACATAGCTTTACAATTAGGAAATACAAGAGAAGGAGTGTTGCAGTAAGAATCAAGATCCCTTACCCTCAAACTTGAAGCAAAGCATTGTCCTTAATGCTTAATGGATGGAGTTGAATGAATGAGGACAAGGCTCCCCTCAAACTTAAACTGAAGATAGGCTGAATATATATGATGTAGGGAGTACTACCTATCACGATTGTCTCTAGAATGGCGATAATCCTGCAGATTTGTCTACAGGACTTTAGCTTACTGGCAGTATGCAAAGAGGGAAATTAGCCCTCGAAGTTCAGCTAAGGATAAATTTCTAGGGAAGCTAGGGGATACTAGCAGAGTGAAATTATCATATGCTACTTTAAAACGCCTTAGAAAAAGGGCAACGGCCGAGAATTTCCTTCCTAACTTCAGCAAGAACAGACATCCTTCAAATTTCCATAAAACAAACATCGCATACAAGAATTAAAAATAGACTAGCATGCACAGCTCACTTATTCCACACTGAAGTCCTCAACATTTTTAATCGTGTTATTTTCATTTATGAGCCATTGAGTTGCTTTAAAAAAAAAAGAGAAATAAAAGAAAACTAAACAGCTGCCTACTAATATTTAATCTAACAAAACTACTAACCACCTATCTATCTAATACAAGTACAATGCAAATTACTAAATTTAAAGGACAGGAATGTAAAAATGCATAAAACTAAAAATGTTTTGAGCAAGGGAAAATCAACTCCCTTTGTTATCCTTCTTCTTCATCACTAGCGCCGGTCGTGGGATGAGATGCACCAGCATCTTCTTTTTCAACAATCTACTCCTCCGGAAATTTAGGGAATGGAGGGAATAGGTGAGAAAAGTTCCTCATCAAGGCCTTGCGAATCACAGTTTCTCTTTCTCTTGCATAACGCATATAAGCATGCTGCTTTCTTTCTGTTGCAGCTACCACTCCCATAATGGAGTTAAGTTGCTTCAACATGCTGAACTGATTTGAGGTAACTTCTTTCATGGCGAAGGTGATGTTCCCCCCTCTTTTGCTATGATCCACTGCTTTCAACCTCTCAATGGCAGCTTCATTGATTACCCCTTTGTCTTTGAGCATTTGATCTGCTTCTTCCACCTTGACTTCAAAGAAGTTACACAGCTCCATGATCAAATTTGGGAAAAAGAAATTTCCTTCCTTCCTTTTCTCTACAGTAGCGATCTCTCTCTCAATAAGCTGGCCTACGTTTATGCTAAGGCCTTCCATGATGTAGAACAGGAGTATAACTATTTCCCTTGTGATGGATGCATCATGCGTAGTTGGCATGAGCTTGCTCTTGAGCAGGTGGCACCATACATTTGCTTCATGCTTTAGGTTTGTCGGGAGGAAGGTTCGAGCTCCCCTTGTTGACAGCTGCCATCTAGCTTCATCTACTCCTATGCATTTTAGGGCATTATTGAGCTGCTCCTCAGATGGAGCAGTCAATATCTCATTAAAGGTAGCATGGGAGTAATTAGGTTGACTTTATACCTCATTAATGGCTTCAGCATTCCAACAAACATTCTTATCCCTTACCATTACTCCAGAAGGATCTTGAGGGTTGAGGTTGGCATATAATTCTTGTACTATCTAGATGACTGCAGGCTTTGGCTTGGTACAGAAAGACTGCCACTCGTGTTTGTTGACAGCACTAACTACGAAATTGGCATTACCGAATCAGATGGTAAGCCCCTCTCTCCCAGCAAATTTCTCTTCTTTAATTCCTCAAATCGTTGGGATGTTGTAACATCAACGAACCTCTCGTATGCTGGCTCTCCTGTAGTAACCTTTTCTTTTCCTTTCCCTCTCACCGGTGTATCTTCTTTCTGCTTCTCTTTTGCTGCTTCGCCCTTTGCCTTCTTTTTCTTGCTAGCTTTCTGTTTGGGTGATGCCTTTCTTTTTTTGGGAGATTTCCTTGTGGCAACTGGGACTGCTTCCTCTTCTCCTTTGTCACTCTAGAGGTCCTCATTATCTTATTCGTCCTCTGCAACCTTGGTTCACCCTTTTTGCCGAAACCCAATTCACTGAAACCCATGGGCACTCTCTCATTTTCTGATAGAGTCTGGACAAACTCTTCCACTACCTGTACTTTTTTAGGGGAGAAGGCCGGAGTTTCATCTTCATTTCCTTCCTCAGGCTGGACTTCTTCGTTATTCACCGGTCTCTCCTCTTCTGGGATCTCTTCCTCTAGGGAGACCCTTTCCTTCCTTTCAGTGGGCTTTGGCTAAGGCTTCGTCTTTGTAGCCTTTCGCCCTCCTTTCACTGGCTTTTTCTTCTTTCGAGAGAAAGAAACATCCTCACGATAAAACTGTTCTTCGGGTTGCTGCTCTGGCAGAGGTGGAGACTTTTCAAAGGCTTTCTGCGGTGATTTTTCAGGCAAAGGCGATGAGGTGAAGCTGGGAGGAGGTGTTACCTTCTTACCTTTCAATGCTCTTATCTTTACTCTAGGCATGGCGACACACTGGTGCTATAGGAATGGCGCTGCTGAAGGGGAACATGACTATGGTGGGGTTAGGGCAGGGTAGTGGTTTAGGAAGATGATGCAGATCGATGATCTTTTAAGGTTTCAAGACAGGGATAAAGGAATACTTAACTTTTCTCTCTTAAATGAGTCTGGCACGAATCCTTTCATAATTGGCTTGCTTCTCTTCAACTACCCCACTTACCCACTATTAGGATTGACTTTTTACTACAGAAATGTGTGTCGGTAGGCCAGTTTGACCACGAATTTAAACCCTTTTCCATCATTATTTGCCAAAAAGGTTTACATATTCTTAAAGTAAAACATGCATAGAACATATTGCAATATGTGGTACTTTAGGAAACCAATGAGAAAAACATCATCAAAGTTCGAAGAAAATAACAGTTTTTCGGATTTTGCAGGAAAATTGCGCCTGGTACAATTTTAGAGCAATTTTGCCAACTTTGCTAAACCGTGCGTTTTGGTTAATGAAGGGCAAGGATGACATTTCCTACATGTTTGAATGAAGCTACAACCGTGAGTCCAAGTCAAAAAGGGGTTGTTAGGTGAATCTCAACTCATTTCCACCTAAAAAGATGGGGAGTTCAACCAACGCAAGGGCCTATAAAAGGGAGCCTGTTCCTCAACAACAAACCATCCCTTCCAAGCTCGTTTTTAGCTTCATTTCATTTCTTCTTCATTGTAGAACTCGTTCTTATACTTTAGATTTATGTTTTAGTTGTTATTTCCTTGTATTTTCATACTTTTGCTTATCATATTGCTTTTAATTCAAGTTCTACCTTTTGTTCTTCATTTATTTTGTTCTTCTTAAGTTGTTTAGTGAGTTTACACTACCCTCACACTCGAAAGAGAATAGGGTCAAGCTAGAACTCTTTGTACGGCTTATTTATTCGTTTTAATTCAATGAAAATTACTTCCTCTATGTTTTCGTGCACTTTCTTTCAGATTGTGCCTGACACATTTTTGGGTTGGTTTCCAAAAACTTCTCTTTATGTCTTTTTTCAATTTTGCCATTGGGATTTTGATTTATACACTAAAGCCCAACTCTGAGAAGGGTGCGTTAGGTAAAATAATAGGAAACTAATATGGTATGTGACTTAGACATAAGCACATAAAACATGGTCAGACCATCAGCTAATTGCTTCATGGTTGGGAGGTATTCACTTATTTTTATTTAGTTCTTTCTACTGATTTTGGGGCTTCTTTTCAACTCATTTATTCAAGCCTTGTTTGCTGCACCATACAAAGATTATTGTCTAAAGATTGGCCCATTATAGATGGAATCTATTAGAAAAATTACTCACAGGTCCTTTCTAATATATGTTAAATAAGGATAAAAAATAAAGTCAAATATGGAATAAATTTAGAATTTGGGCGGTTTCCTTAGTTTTGTTTTGAAATCCCTAAAAATCGTGCCGCCATGTTTCATGAAATCCTTGATTTTTGTTGTCAAATCCATAAATCCCTAAAATCCCTAATTTGAAATACTAAAATCGTGTTAGGGAGTTGATTATATTTTGGATATTTGACACAATACTTCAAGGTATATATTATATAACCTTATATTTGAGTATATACCACCAAAAGTTATATATTATATAACCTAAATATTTGAGTATCTATACACTTTTGAAGTAGTATATGTTTATCAAACTATAAATTATGGGATAAAAATATATTATATAATAGTAGTTGGAATATATTCTATAACATAGTAGTATACGATAATAAAAAGTATATATTATATAACTATTTAGATGAGTATGTGTTAATGATACTATTGCAACAACAAAAATAATAAAAAAAGCATAAAAGAAAAATGCCAAAAAAAAAAACAAATTCCGTGTGAGAGGAATTTTTTAAATTTTGATTACCAAAGGAATGGGTTTTGTATTAATTCTGGAGAAAAATATGAGATTTTTTATATTGGATCAAGAGAAAAAAGATTTAAAATTCAAATATGGAGAAAAGTGATAAAAATCAAATCTAATCCTTTAAATAAAAAACAAATTTAATCAAATAAAACAATAATAATTGAGAGTAATCTTGGGATTAATGAAAATTTAAAATATCAGAATCCAAATATGTAAAAATTTGGAAACTTAAGCTATTTGTCAAATATAGTTTCTAAAATGACCCATTAAAGATATTTTCTCTAAAATATATCGCATGACAATGGAAAATTAACAAATTTGACTTAATAAGTTTTTCAGTTTGCTCAAATGACCTACTATTTGAAATATGCTTTTTTGACCTAAATGGAGTTTTTCTAAAAACTCGGGCGAGTTGTGAACTCGCCCGAGGTTTTATGAAATTTCCTTGGAATTAGTTTACGGGTGAGTTTTTACAATCTTGGGCAAGTTTAAATATGAATATATATTTTATTTGTTATTTTTCTTATCAAATTATTATTTGGCTTGGTGGATTTGAAAATACCCATTTGAATACGAGGACTTGGTTCAAGCTTGTGGGATGAAATTTTAGTTTTTTTCAATCTAAAATTAGAAATGGATAAAAATTTAAAGCTTGTGGGATGAAATTTAAAAATGACTGTGACTTGAATCCAGACCCTTAAAATTGCTAGAGTATATACGAAGCCAATGAACCAAGAACATTATTTTCAATTTATTTGCGCATATTATATTGTAATGAAACTTAACTTCATTCGAAATTCATTCCAAGAAACTTGCTCGTGAATCCGCGAATTTAATAACTCGGGCAAGGTTTCTTCGAACTCGCCCGAGTTTTGCATGATTCTCGATCAAGTTTTCTTTAAACTCACCCAAGTTTTACATGAATCTCGAGCGTATTTTCTTCGAACTCGCTTGAGTTTTGCTTGAATCTCGGACGAATTTGCACAAGTCTCAAGCGAGATTTATGAATTTTTGGCGAGATTTATGCAATCTCGAGTGAGAATCAAACTTGATATTAATGGTCATTGGCCATAACTCAAATTAAAAAAAAACAAATCAAGGTGCCGAGATTTATGCAATATGGATTCAAGTTCGAGATTTATGCCCATTCTAATTTCAACAAACTCAAATAAAAAAATCATTCGAGATTAGAGTTGTATCTCAATCTCTATTCGAATCGAAAGAAAGTGATGAAAACCAAAATCGATAAATAAGAGAAGAGAAAAAAAAATCTGAAAATAAAAATAAATAAAGAAATGAGAAGGGACATAATAGTTCGAATCAATAGTCTCGCTGCAATTACTTTTACAAAATGGAAGTTGTTATAGGAAGAAAATAGAGATCGGACTAAACAACCGAAAATAGGAAATGGAACCGAAGAATAAGCGACCCGAAGAGAGGTAAGTGGGTCGAGGTCCAGCAATCCGGGCCAGCCATAGCCGACCCGGGGTGGACGCCGACCAGACCTCAGCGCCGAGACTTCCTCAGCGCCGAGGAGTTCTTGGCCCAATGGCCAAGAACTTCACGGATTCTCCCCGACCCCCACGCAGCACGATCCGAGTCGACTTGGTCTCGGTCCTGAATGTAGCATGAGGCACACTCTGTCTAGTTCTCCTGAGTGCATTAGGATTCAACTTATGTAAATCCTAAAGGGAATAGGATTCAACTGATGTAAACCCTGAAGGGATTAAGATTCAACCTCTATCAATACGAGAGTAAGCTAAACCCTAAAGGTATGCTTACAACATCCTACATTTTATACTCAACTACTCTGATTCTGGCTTAAGCATCGGAGCCTATGTGGCAAGAGCCACACCGGTCTTTAGTGCTCTTATGTTTTGCAGGTCTCGTCGATCCCTTTTATTCTAGAAGATTGGTACGAATTTGGCGGATACCAAGAGGCCAAATTTCTGCATCAACAATTGGCGTCATCCGTAGGGACGACTAAAATCTAAAAGTCAAGTGGATTGACAGCGAATTGACCAAGAGCTGCTCGGATCCGAGGAAATCTCAAGAGAAACAAATTGACATGGGTTTTAGAGGTAGACCATACGACTTGAGGGCTGCCCCTATCTGAGGTAGCTAGTGAAGGAAAAAGCAAATCAATAAATTCTGAGGCAGGACCCAGAACGAACGAATCAACAAATTTTAGGACAGATTCTAGATGAGATAAATCGACAGATTCCAAAACAAACTCTAGGATAAAACGAGTCAACAAGTCCCAGAAAAGAAAAGGCAACCTACCCTCATTCGAAGTCCACGGAAGAACAAAGCTACTGCAAAGACCTGACAACCAACTACATAACTGGTCATCACCCAATCCAAGACATGACCAGACTTCAGGACATTGGATCCAAGGCATGACCAAGTGTCGACCGAGCAGGTCTCTTCGCCCGACCAGGTCTCTTTTACCTACCAAGCAGATTCACCACTCGTGGAAAGGATAGTCCATCTAAAGGTCAAAATTCTCTGCTATCAAACAATACAACGACTCAACAGTTCCTACTGATTACCGTAATGACATCTACGGAGTGACAAAGGATATTATGGTCTCAAGGAAAAGGAGAAAGATCTCATCCGCAAGAGTCACCTCAAGAAATTTGTTGAAACCTCCAAGGTAACTCCTAGCAACAACCACAAACGACAAAGTCTCCTACTAGGGAGATAAGGATAATGTTAAGAGGGAAGGATGAGAATCTAATAAAAAACGACGAGTATCACAGAATGCTACTACACTACCTTGAAAAGCAACTGATTAACATATAAAGTTTCTAGTTCAGACAATGGTAAGTTTGGTGTGTAATTTTAATTGTTTATAATTACGAAGTTTAAGTTTAATTTTCTGGTAACCGCATATTTAATAAATCGCATAATTTAGGACTGATTTTTTGGTAACTGCATGTTGATATTATGTTTTCAAAAATACTTACTCGTTTGTGAATTAAAAAGACTCCTAGCATCTGAAATATAATTAAATCTTTACTACTTGAGCATTTATCTTTTATTCTAAATGAAAATCCCTCAAGTGGGGGCATGGGTAAGTAAATCAACAACTGGTCAAGGAACTCGAACAAGCACAAACCTAGAAGCAGACCGATAAACTAGAAGCCAATAAGTGAAACTAGGGAAGAGAATCCCAGGGTACTGAAAAACACATACGTACAAGCCCAATAAGGTTAAAACAAAAGGCAGGCAAGCCTAACCAATCAAGAAACCCAGGGATAGAAAGCCATTTAGTAAAAACCAAAATAGGTTAAAAACCCAGGGTGTTGATTAACTTAGGGTAAAAAACCGGCAAAAACCAAAATGTTAGAAACCCAAGGTCGACTAGATTCAGGGTATAAAACCATTGGCGAAAGTCAAATAGGTTAGAAACTTAAGAGTGAATTTTTTGGTATAAAATGATGGGCAGAAGCCAAATAGGTTAGAAACCTAAAGAATTACCATTGGCCCTACTGAGAAGTTAAATCCTAAAGCCAAAATGTAACGGTAAAAACTAACCGTATAGCAGTGCTTAAGAGACTTGATTGCAGCCAACTACAACAAAAGAAAATTGGGGCTATGACAGCCAGCCCATGAAATGACAACTAACAACAACAAAAGGTATAAAACCATTGGTAAAAGCCAAATAGGTTAGAAACCCAAGAGTAAATCCTAGAGTATAGAACCCTGGGCAAAATCCAAACATGTTAGAAATCCAAGGGGGTGCAGCTAGCCCAACTAAAAGTTAGATCCTAATGCAAAAACGTAAACAGTTAGAATTAATGTACGGTAGAGCCCAAGAGACTTGACTACAGCCAACTACGACAAAAGGATATGGGGGCTATGACAATTAGCCCATAAAAACGACAACTGACAACAACAAATACTCTCAACACTAAAGGACTTGATGGTAGCCAACTACAACAAAAGAGAATGGGGGCTATGACAGCCAGCCCATAGAGACAACAACTAACAACGATAAATACTCTCAATATAGAAGCCCTAACATGCTTTCTGCCTTCTATTTTGAGAGTAGGGGCTATTGTTATAGGAAGAAAATAGAGATCGAACAAAACAATCGAAAAAAGGAAATGGAGCCGAAGAAGAAGCGACCTAGAAAGAGGTAAGTGGGTCGAGGCCCAGCAAACTGGGCCAGCCATAGCCGACCAAGGGTCAGCGCCGAGGAGTGCTCGGCGTTGAGGAGTTCTCGGCCATTGACCTATTCGTCCCGACCCCCGCGCAGCCCCATCCAAGTCGACTTGGTCCCAGTCCTGAATGCAACATGAGGCCCACTCCATCAAGTTCTCTTGAGTGCATTAGGATTCAACTTATGTAAATCCTAAAGGGAATAGGATTCAATTGATGTAAACCCCGAAGGGATTAAGATTCGACCTCTATAAATACCAGAGTAAGCTAAACCCTAAAGGTATGCTCACAACACCCTACACTTTATACTCAACTATTCCGATTCTGACTTAAGCATCGAAGCCTGTGTGGTAAGAGCCATATCGGTCTTTAGTACTCTTATGTTTTGCAGGTCGATCCCTTTTATTCTAGAAGATTGGTGCGAATTTGGCGGAATCCCAAGAGGCTAAATTTCTACATCAATAGAAGTGAAAAATAATATTATATGCAAAAAAAATGGGAGCGTAGAAGAGTAGAGAAATTTAAAAATAGAAGAGAAATAAATGGAAGAGAGGAGATAAGGGAAGAGAGAAGAGGCATCATTGTAATTTCATAGTTTTTTTTTTTAATTGAATAAAATAATGATTTAGGTTGGAAAAAGAAATTTGAAAAGTTAGCTTATTTGAGCAAAGTGAAAACTTTTTTAGGTTATTCGTGTCAATTTCCCTAGCGGATAATGCTGCCTCATCGTCAACATAAGAACTGTTGTAGTAGTCAAACGATCAATAATTGAGCCACCTTAATTGGAGATGAGACATTTTCCTACTCGTTTGAAATATACTTTCTTGAGAATAAATGATATTTTATCTATTATAGTCTCATCTGAATTAATTGCCAATTGTGAGTCTCTTTTGTTGATTTTGTTAAGACAAAGAAGACAATTGGATGGACTCTTGTGGATATAGAGAGAATCAACCCGGCCTATTGCATGCATAAGATCAAATAATTGTCAAAAGCAGGTAGTCAAACTCACACTTAGCCGACCTTATCGAAGTGTTTGACGTTTTTTAAAAGTATCGAATGAAGTTCAACCTAAGCAAATGTGCATTCAAGGTGTCACAAGGAAAGTTCCTAAGTTTCATGGGAGCTCTTAAGAAACTCAAGCAACTTCCATGCCTAAATGAAAGGACTGTAGCCCTCCATTGTTTTGTATATATAAGGATTGCCGTCCTCAATCAGGGGTGGATGTACGTAGGGCCCAAAGGGGGCTCGAGCCCCCCCGAACTTTGTAAAATAAGAATATGGACGTTCAAATTCAATATAAATTTCAAAACTTACCTTTGGCACGATGGAAATTTTAAGCACCAGCCCCCTCTTGTGTGTATGTTCCTGTGCCTGTGCGTTAGGCGCTTTTTATTGTTATTATTATTTTTTTTTTCACGATGTATTTCATCCAAGCTTAGGCACTTTCTGTTAAATTTTTTTTTTTAATTTATGTAATTTGCATTGCTGCATGCTTCGGTTTGAGCTTGCGTTAGGCGCTTTTTATTATTATCATTATTTTTTTCATGATGTATTTCGCCTTTTTTTCTTTTTTTCATAATTCATGATTTTTCCTTTCTTTTTCAATTAAGTATTTTTCTGGTGAGTTTTATAAAAGGAAATTATTTTTTGTCATTATAGATTAGGTCCATTTTAAAAAAATAAATTGTAAATTTTCTATACAAATATATCAATTTTTTTTATTTTACAATCAAATATGTAGATTTTTAGAAAATTTTGAAAAAGAAGAGAATATATAGGTTGATAAGACTTTTATGGTCTAATTGTTCCATGTAATTTCAAAACTCATTTTCGTTTTCAATTTATAGGTATTTTTTTAAAATTAAATTATTGTATCGATTTTTTTTCTTCTTTAAAATCATAATTTTCATAGTCAATTGTTCTTATTTTGTATAATTTTTAATTTCAATTTTACATAATCTAGAGAAGTAAAAAATTTGGACATTCATTGTCTAAGGTAAATTTTTATTAACTTTACATCTTACATACTATGAATTTTACTATTTGACGTTATTTTAAATGTAATAGTTAGTAAAAGTTTGAACTAAAATATAAAATTGTCATGTTTCAACTACTTTTAAAAGCTTAGACTATAGTATAAAATTGTCGTGTATACAATAGAATTATTATCATTATTCATATTTTATGTGTTTAACTTTTTATTTTATTTTTATTAATATTATCGTAGGTTTAATTTGAAATCTAAATAGTGATACTATATAAAAAAAATTAATGAAGTCATCATCGTGAAAAAATTACCTAAGTAAATTTAGAAAAATTATCTGCAAAATCTAGTATAAAAACTAGAATTACCGATTACAATTGTAACATTCAAGACCAAGTTTGTATAGCATATTTACAAAGGACTTATTTGCAAATTAGTATGAAGCCCCCTCTCAACAAAATTTCTGGATCCGCCACTGCCTTCAATCCTTTTATTCTAAGGATTGTCATCGACATATCTACACATATTTGTTTGCTAGGTTATATATATTGTATTTAAATAAAAACAAATTTTGACTGATTCAACTTTTAATGCAATTATTTTTTCTAATCTTTTATCAAATAATTTAGAGTAAACATAATAATTTATAAATTAAATCATAAAAAGTTTTAAATAACCATCTTATAAAAAAAAGTTAGATATTAAGTATCAATATGGATATATTCATATTTCTTAGATGAAAAATATCCAATTGGTATTATATCTTTCTGACATATTTGTAAATTTAAGCTCTCTAGCAACAGACCTACTCTCTAGGAATAACCTGGTTGACAAGGGCTTAGGCCACCAATGTGGCCTGAATTTGGGTCCTGAGCCCTTAATGACGCCTGGATTTGGTTTTGAGACAGCATGGGTGCCCTTGATTGGACGACTTTGCTTATATAGTTTATTGGGCGGGGATTTTCTCTACCCTACCCACGACCACTAGGTCGTTTGCTTCTTTTTTGGAGTTGAATAGACTTCTCGTTTCTTTTAAAATAAACGATTTTGAACTTAGATATAAATGTTTGAAAGGTAAGGTAAGATAAAGGAAATGTTACTTTGAACTTGCCTTTGCCAAATAAGACATCCTTGGGAGTTCCATGAAGTAACCATAAGAAACATGCTGGAAGGAAAATTTTCCCATATAATTGAGTCAGTCAGCAGTTGTATAACATCTGAGCAAGATAAAATTCATTATTGAATGTAACAAAGAAATCAATCTAAAAAAGGAAGCCTCATTTTATACTGTTTATCTGTCTGGAAAGTGATTCTTTAGATCAGAACTAAATACACAATTCAACCGATCAAGTTCAGTAAAACGGTGAAATTTAACATTCGAAATCCAGAGAAACTCAAAAGTAAACAGAAAAAGGCTGGTATGTTACATGTTCCAATCTACGGTCACTCCTAGTAATGAGTTCCATGGTTTCTTTTCACTTTGTTGTGGCCCTAGCACTCATGGAGGAATGGTAATTGGTACTTCTTTGCTTCCTATAAGAAGTATAAACATCATCGTATTGACTATCCTCATTCGGATTGGGCGTTGCCCCAAGTCCTAACCTTCCCGAACCTTTCCGGTCGACACTCCCGTCAGCGTAAGCACCAGTCTCCGGGTCAACCTGAAGGTTGGGAGGAGGAGGAATGCAAGCTCCACCCTTACGTACTTGCGGTTCTCTCTCGTACTCGTAATCATCGTCTTTGGTATCGGAACTCATGGGTCCTTCCGAAGGGTTAACCTCTCCAATCTCTTTAAAGAACTTAGACACTCTCTCGAGAACTTCTGAGGGAGATATATTGGATGGAGGAATTATAGTTGGAATATCCAAAGGGCTCATGGGAGAGTATGGGACCCCACTTCCAATCTGCATCTTCCTCACCATTCCAGGAATAAGACCAGGAGGGAACAAAGGATATGGTGGCAATTTTTCACCCACAGCAGCAGGCTGTGGTGGCATTAATTGGGCATTGGGCTGTGGGTTTGGTGGTTGAACAGAAGTTGGCAAAGGAATGGAGTTTACAAACGCAGCAGCAGGTATCGTATTAGGTAGAAATTGGTGTGGTGTAACGGATCTTGACAGCGCTTGGCCCAGAGCGATCGGCTTATCGGGGTGTTCTGGATCGGTAAAACTTGGAAGAGCACCTGGCCTGTCAGGTTGCCACTGGTGCACAGTATGGCTATTTGAATGTTGTGCCAATCCTGCATGGCACCACAAAAAGAAGTTTAACGGAGATCATTTCCCGTTTTACCGGCTGCAAAGAGAACAGACGTGAATGCATAAAAAGCTAGAAAACAAGAGAGGGGGCCCTACCAGCAGCTGAATCTACTGAAGAGGGCAAATCTTTTGGAAGCCCTGACAAAGTTTTAGCCGGTACCCCATTAATCATTTCACCCTCAAGTGCACCGATAGTACCTTGATCGTAGATCTCCTTGGACGCCCAGAACTGTACCAACTTCTGTAATTTCATCTGACTTTCCTCCTTCATTTGAGGGTTGTGATAGACCCTTGCAAGCATGGAACCTAAAACTGGTTTAAATGCTAGAGCTTCATTGTCAAGGTCAATTGTGTTGATTCTTCGCATCATGCTGCAAAAGTTGGAAGACAGATTTCATGGGGGGGAAGTTGTCATATAGCTCGCATAATTATATTGTAGTATTGCAGATTAGATAGTCGACACAATTCATATTTTATTGAATAGAACTTCTATCAGATCAAAAAATAAAAATAAACTGAATGTGGGGAAGAAACAAAGTAAATAACAACACACACTAGTCCCTGAAGACTATCAATGCACTCAATTACTGTTATAAAACGAAAAATAATGAGGATAAAGAGAGATGTACATGGTATTCAGCAACAATCATGAACTGCAACATACTAGTTGCATTAAACCAAGCAATCATAAATTTGAAAAACCAGTAATAGAAGCAAGCAGGTGTAGGATAGTGTACCTCTCAAAAAGAATGTCATTGACAAGGTATATTATATGAAGTTGCTTCTCAGAATCATCTATGTTAAATATCATGTCTCTAAGTGCCTCGGCCATAGCTGGAGCAAAAGGAGACCGCTGCATGAACCAAGTTTTAGCACCTTTAATTGATTCTTTAGCACCAGTGAGATTATTAAGCACATTGTTTAGCTCCAGAGCAACATCAGAAGGAAGAGGTCCAGAAAGGCCTTTAAAAGATTTTGAAGATTGATCATAATCCGACCGACCAGGCACCCCAAAGGCCTGTTGATGGTGCTGCTCGTAGAAAGAAGCAAAAGGAGTTTGGTGCATTTGAGGACCTCCAATTATTGATGCGGAAGAATTCAACGGAGGAGCATTAAGTGGAGATGGACTTGTCATAGGATTTGGATGGGGGTGCAACATGGACATAGATGAAGACGGAAAGGGGGAATTGAAGGGACCTCCGAGATGGGGACGAGTCATTAGCCAAAGCTTATAACGGTAGTAACCCTGCCCCTCCCCACCGAAGAGGAAGCCATATGCCGGATTATCAAGTTGCTTTTCACGTATCATGGATTCAAATTCAGGGCCATTCTTTATGATATACTCCACAAGTTTTTCGATACGTTTTTGGAGCTCGGGATCTGAAGGAGGTGGAACTGGTGGTGGAGCAGAATCATAGGGACTGTGGAAAGGTGAAGGACCCATGGGAGGAGGTAAATGAGGAGCAAAAGCTGGCGGTGGCTGCTGTTGCTGTTGAAGATGGAGAAGGTGAGGGTGGGGTGGATGATGTGGGTGGAGTTGTGGTTGCTGCTGCATAGGGTGGTGAAAAGGGAACTGTTGCATAGCAGGATGTGGCGGCAGGAACGGAACGGATGGAGGAAATTGTTGATGTTGGCCATGAAATCCAAACGGCTGCTGTTGTTGTAGGTTAGTTGCTTGTCTCTGCTGGTTGGCATAAGCCATAGCAGAAGCAGCTGCATAATCTTGAGACTGTCGATCCATTAGCTATCAAGAATTCTATATGAACTATCAGCTGGATAGTAATCTCGACAAAATCTCCAACCAAATCAATCTACAGGCACAAATTGACAAACAAACTCATAATTAATCATCCTCCAAAAAATCAAAAGCTGTAGTTATGTCCCAACCCCATTTCTCATCATCAAACAAATCCAAATTAAAAGTAAGTATCAATCAACCATTATTATCATCAAACAACTCCAAATCAAAAGTAAGTATCAATTAACCATTCTTATCATCAAACAAGTCCAAATTAAAAGTAAGTATCAATCAACCAACTACATTTCACTAAATCGTTATGGATATGTGAACATAGAAAATCCCTTTGGACGTATACTCTCTTTTATAGTTCCAATTGGCCCGGGAACGTTACACACAACACATAGTTGATCCTCTATGACAGAGAAAGCTTTGAGTTGTTAATTACTTTGGTTTGGGCGGTGCGGAATAGACGAAACAGTGCCATATTCGAAGGAAACCAGAAATTTGGAACTACATTTTTCAGTTTACTGAGGCCAATTCTAATGCTTCAACCCAGCAGAACCTACTGCTAGTCTCCCCAAAGCAGAACAATCCAGAAATTTGGAACCCCTCGGCTTTGAATAAACTCAAATTAAACACTGATTATCTTACCTCTTTGCACAGCTACCAGAAAGTCTGATACCGTGAATTGACTGTCAGCTGATAATGGTGGCGTATTTTTTGTGTTCTTAAATCTGGCAAGGAAGATGGGTCATGATTGGTGGAGAAATTATGGAAATTCGAAAGGGGCTAAGGGAGGTTGAGTTTACCTTGTGTGGAAGAGATGGTAACCGCGCGGCCCATGAAGCAGCAAGGTTGGCGGCGTGTGATGGCATGTCCGCCGCCGCTCGAAGAAGCGCCGGTAGCTATGGAGACGGTGTTGATTACAGAGCTAGGGCACCGCGAGCGATGGATTTCTTTGTCTGAAACACAGGTCTTGGGTTGTTTTCTAATTCTATTTTTTTTAGTGGAAAAAACTGGGGAAATTTACTCAAATAATCTTCCTAAAATTCCTAAATTATTAAATTATTTTCGAAGGAATGTTTATCAATTTATAAACTGAATAATTTCAAATATTTTGAAATAAAATGTTGTTTACCTAAATAATAATAGTAATAATAATAAAATTTTATTAATTTAAATGAAAGGTAGAAATAAGTAAATAAATCAATTCTTCAAATTAAAATTCAAATTGATTAAGAAATCATTTAGAGATTAAAGAATTTTTTAATTAAAAATTTGAAAATTAAAATTAAGGAAAACAGAATCTCAATCTCTCCTCAATCTCCGTATTCAAATTTGAAATTTAATCTAGATTTTTGTAAGATTTTTCTTTTTCCTTAATTATTATTTGAACTAATCACTTAAAATAGAAAATAAATATATGGATCTCTCTTCCTCTCGTTCCCTTCCTCTCTCTCGTTCCCTTCCTCTCGCTCCTCTCGCTCTCTTCCTCTCTCCTTCTCGTTCTCTTGGGAGGGAATAATTAATTAAAATAAATCTCTGGGAGGGAAAGTAAATTGATATACAGAGTGATATCAGCAAATATTAGAAAACATAGGTTTTGAAAAAAAGTGGGTAAAAAAAATATTGCATTGATAAAATGGCTATTCAGCCCAAAACCCCAAGAAGTGGGAGCGGAAAAAATTCGATCTCATAATTTCTCCGAAAATTGACCCAAATGACCCTCTTAGATTTCCACTTTGCTCAAATAACTCACCCCTCAAAAATTGTTTTTTATAATCTATTTGAATATTTTAATTAATTTTAAAATAATTAAAATTACATTTATGCCCCTCAAGTCAAAAAAACAACTGTCGCCCTCCTCTCCCCCTCTTTCTCTCCTTCTATTTTGCGTTTCAATTTCTTCTTCTTCCTTTTCGGTTTCTCTTCTTCGCATTTTGTTTTTGCTTTGGTTCCCTTTGATCTCTCACATCGGAAGCTTGGTTTTTCCCATCTTATCCGTGAAATTAGCTTCAAGGTAAAAATCTCTTAGTGTAGTTGGGCCTTATAAAAGAAATCTGATCGGCCTAACTATGGGCGCCGCGAAACTCTCCATATTAGCAATAGCCCGGGGCAACCTCATGACCTCAACAGCCAATTCATCTCGTCAAGAGGAGAACCGTGGTTGTTACAAGGAACATTGTTATCGAAGGAGCACTTCATTTTCCTCCCCATTGTCAGAAATGAAGGTTGAAGGGGGAGACACCCACTTTTATAACAAGGATACCACCTACCAAAGTAGGCCGGCCGGCAATGGGTCGAATTAAAGACATTAACTGCTACGTTTTAATGAAGACTTCAGAAAAAGAAACGTCACGCAGAAGGATTAACGCCCACTAGCCGTGCGTGCCCCTTCAGGAGGTTTCTGAACCATCGCACGTGAGAGGAGGTTCTAAACGACACACCCGTTGAAGGCGTGCGTGGCCCCGCATGTAAGACTTTCGGAACGTGCGTTTACCGTAACGACATCTAGTGCGGTGCCACGCAAAAAAAAATAAAAAAAAGAGAGAAGGAAAAGTACGGAGACTACACGTAAGGGGGATGCAAAGGAAGGAAGTTTGGATTTTATGTATCTAATCAACATTACATGTTACAGACACCACTCATGGCGGTACTTTAACACAGACGAAAGAGATAGCAAGTAGAAAGTTCTAGAGTCCTTGACTTACGGAAAGCTAAGACTCATCTCCAGCACAAAGACCTAAAGCTTCATCTGGCAAAGAGTGGATTGCATCTGCTTAAAGTGCCTCCTTATGGGACGGCGCGTTTGCTGGCCACCACACGCACGCGCTCAGAATCTGAGAGTCTATAGTCGCGAAAGTGAGACCAAATCAGAAGCGAGCGACAGCTGCGCTCTTTGAGAACACGTTGGCCAGGAAAAACCCCCATCAGAAGCGGGGGTGGCCTAAAGATCAAAGCCTAAAGGTATTAGAAGAGAGTAAAAGTCTTCTCTCTCCCTTCTTTTTTTACAGCTAGATCGAGGGGTCCCCCTAGGGGAAATTTCGTCACCTCACGCAAGGGTCGCCTCGAGATACGCATAAAGTAAATTCGAACAAAAATTTCAAGGGAAGGGAAATTTTCATTAATAGAAGGAAGAGGTTGTGGGCCCTTCGATTCATTACATATGGATGAAAGAAAAGAAACACCCTGGCCTACACAAAAAAGGGGGAAGGGGAGAAAAGCGGTAGAATCAGGGCATGGGTGCATGGCGCACCATCCTCCTCTCCAAACGTCTAAGAGGGACTAGTAGGCCGCTCCGTTTCCTCCCTTCCTCGGAGGACTTCTCGAACCATCTCCACATTGAAACGGTGGTCGTTCTCAGCATCGACGAACTCCTCCCACATCTTGCCAAGGTTCTGCTCCAGTTCACAGACCCGCGCAATGAGCTCATCCTTACTTAGTTGCATAAGGTCCGTAGGCCAAGAAGTGCGACCCCAGATTCCATAAAGTCTGCCACGATATTCGAGGGCTCGCCCTTCTCATCTTTGCCAAGACCGTCCTCTGCCCCCTTCTCGTGCACATCATCATCCACCTCTGTAGGATACTCGCTGTTGGAGACAAGGTAGTCCTCTTCCTCTGAAGAAGCCTCCTCTCCACTAGAAAGGAGGTAATCCTCATTGTCATCAAGAGGATGCCCCTATGAGAAAGCGGGGCCATTCTCCGAAGGAGTGTCCACTTCGATAGGGTTGCTATTAGAAGAACCGGGCATTCTGTCTAATTTGTAGATGGATTCATGGAGAATGAGAGGAGAAAGGGCGATGACGATAGGAGTGGGGGCGCATCTTCAGTTTAAAGGGGAACAGGGACGACCCCTATGTTGGATTAACATGGCAACCCTAGAGGGGGGGAGGGGTGTAAATGGGCTCAATTTAAACAAAAATAATACACTTTTGAGATATGCAATTTTAACAAAGTAAGATAAAATAAATTCTAAGGCAAACAAAAGAAATTTTAAGCGAACAATAAAATTCTAAGATTAATTGCAAAAATAAATAAGATAGAGGGTTAGAGAAATTTGACATCGGGAATTTTTATAGTGGTTCGGCACAACTGTCCTACTTCACTTCCAAGCACCTCTTGAGTTGTAAATTGAAATTCTGACTCTTTCCACGGTAGGAGTCAAACCGGTACATTGCTCTTCACAAGAGCAAAAACGATTCTCTCCACGGTCAGGATCACACCATTACAAAGAGTTGGAAATTTCTAAACACACTTACAAACTCTCAAATAGAGTAAATATACAAATTTGAGCTCACAAAAATTTTAATCCTCACAATAATAAACTTCTGTCACAAATAAGATGGAAAGAAAAATTGAAAACTTGGCGAGATTAGCAAATGAGAATTTTGAAGTTATGGAGGATTGAGAATAAGAATATTGTTGTATAATTTTGAAGGAGGAGTTGAGTTTAAATATAGGGAAGAAAATGGTAAAAAAATTAAGTTTAATTTTGGACCATTAGATTTTAATTATTAAAAATGAAGGATTGAGATAAATTTAAAAAAGATAATTAAAAATTATATATATAATAATGATAAAATAATATATATATATATAGGTAAAAATTTTCAAAACTTTTTTTTACTGACACATGTCAGCATTTAATGCTAACATGACCTTTTTTCTTTTTCTTTATTTTTTTCTTTTAAATTTCAAAGATACCGTTTGTAACTTTTTTTTTAACCTTTTCTTTTCTTTTCCTTTTCTATATATATATTAACAAAACAAGATTGTCATTTGTCAGGCCTACGAACTGTCCACGTTATCTTCTCTAGTATTTTCCTTTCTTGTTTCGATCGTAACTTCTCCGTTTAAGCTCCGATTTGGATGATCTAACAGTCGTTGGAATCGTTGTAACGAGCTCTACGCTGTGGACACTTTAAAATACAAAAAATGTCAATAAATAAAATTAAGTTTGTTATCATCAAAACATTAATTAATTAATT
>NW_019104706.1:58499-70743 GCF_001995035.1 Momordica charantia
TGAAATGGAACAATTAAATTAAATTAAAAAGGTTTCTAAGAAAAGAGGCCCCGAGACTCGAGGGTAACCTAACCTGAGTAACGCGGGGCGTTACATTAGGATATTGACAATTATAAAAAAAAGTTCGAGTCTTTATGTGTGCCGTGATTTCATTTTATTTCTTTTTTTATTTATCATTGCTTCTTTTTACTAAATAATTATTTCGAAAACTCCAATGATGGAAATTGGAAACTTCCAATATTCTCGAGGTGATAAATTTTTCTAATGGCCTTCGTGCCACTCATACCTATTAATTCAAATCTTATAACAAGGTGTGAATTAATATAACATGGGACATTTCAATCAAAGCACAAAAATATTTTTTTCCTTGGACCAAATAAAATAATAGGATAATTTATGACAAAATGTGGTACCATTTTCGAACGGGTGTCGTAGGGTGCTAACACCTTCCCTACGCTCAGTCGACTCCCGAACCAACAATCTGTTTTCACAGACCTTGTCTTTATTTTTAGGTGACCAATCACACCTCGCAGATGATTGGTGGCGACTCCAAACTCATATCTCGAAAGAGACCCTAAAGGAGATGACGTCGGCCGCTCCGCGTCGCGATGACGTTGCGACAGTCATGCTCTTTATTTTCTACAATTGGGACTAAATCAATCTTTCCTAAAGTTGGAAATTACCTAAGTAATAGGTTTAGGATAAGCATACATTGACAATTCTCTTTGATGCCTTCCCTCAACTCTTCTGGCAAGGTTCAACATTTCTTCCAACCTAGTATAAGGTCAAATCACTTCTCGTTCCGCAATTACCTTAGCAATCTCTACATTTAGTCAATTGTAAAACTGATCTATGATGGTCTCCTGATCATCATAAAATTTAAGCTCCTCAAGCAATGAGCATWTCTCATCACAGTAGGCTTCTACACTTTTGTCCGTTTGCCACAAGATTTTCGACTTAACTAACGACTCAAGAACAAATTGTCTTCTCGCTATGGGCTTGAGTTCTCTCCATGAGGTGATTTGATGATCTCGATTYCTTTTCCAACTTTAAAACAATGCATACCACCATGTTATAGCATAATCTTTGAAACAATTATTTATAAGTTTTACCTTGATGCTTTCACTCCAATAATGGTATTTCGCAAAGATGCTCTCGACTTGGTCCTCGAAATGAAGATACTCTTGTGGCTCAGTGCATCCATAAAACTTAGGAAGTTTAGGGGTTGAGATCTCAAAGTAACCACTAGTGGTGATCTTTTCTCCTTTCATGAGCTACATGACAAATCTCAAGAACCAAAACTTATGATACCGAAAACCCAAGCGTATGGACTTCTCGAGCCTCTATCCACTTCAATCTATTCATATAGTTGGTTCAACCTGAAATGGAAAGCTTAGATGGATAACTTTTGTAGTCAAAACAAATAGTAGACAAAATACTCACTATGCTCGAGGCTGAAAACACTCCATGAGTCTAGTGACCAACCAAAGAGGCATGCTCCGAAGCAAACATGTAGCCTAAATTAAACCATGTGATGATAACAATAACTGAGGGGCGAGGGGTTTGCACGAAGGCGAGAAAAAGAGATATCTCTCAATTTTACTAATCTCAAAATAATATGTTCAAGTCCCGTAGTCAGTCCTTAAGGGAACACTCATTTGCTTCCTTAAAGTCGCGAATGAATGAATTCCATCTTGTGTAGTTACGTTCCCAACTCTCTACTCAGGTCCATCTCCAAAATGGTAGGAATGTYGAGTTGGCAACTCGGGCCACTCTCACCCATACAAATCAAAGGACGAACTGTTGTAGATAGGAGTTCGTAACTCACACAAGATTAARATTGAGTTACATGATCATCCTGTGAAATATTAATCTAAATAGTTAACGATGTTACAATTATTGATTAATGATTTTGTGGTCTGGTCTTATACAATGTCATTGTATAGGACACCCCCGCTCGCATATCTATACATGCACGACCTGGATATAGTCGTTTGTAATTATTACAAAACAGCTTGTATCCCTAGTGTTACCAGGATAAGGTATCCAATCTTATCCGTGTACTATATACCATTTAGGTTATTACTGGAACATTATCCACTTGTATATTGAATATATACATTGTATATTAAATATATACTATACATCAAATATATACATTGAATATTAAATATATATTATATATCAAATATATATTGTTCCATTTACATTAACTAACCTTGGATCTTAGTTTATTGGAATACGGTTAATGTAGGTAAATAATAAGATAACTCTGTTTTTAATAAATAATTTTTTCATAAATTTCAAATATACGAGCTAAAGGCACCAAACTCAACAAAAACTACATGAGAGGATGCTTATTTATAGGCCAATGCCAAGGCCTTTTACAATATTTTGCAAAATAAACAAATCCTAAAATCTATAGGAAGATGAAAAGTAAAAGATCTTTCCTAAATTTCAAAATACTACTCGTTAAACTATATAACAAATTAATTCTCAAAATAATTATAGAGAGAATAAAAAAAATTTAACAAATAAAGGAAAACATTTCTTCATTTTGTTATACTTAAGCAGCAAGCAAAACGGAAACAGGAGACAAATTGGGCTGGCGCGAGCGGATTGGCGAAGCGACATAGGCTGGCGACATGGGCTAGCGTGTGGACGAGGGAAAAAAGGCTTGCCGGCTTGAGTTGGCGCACAAAATGGGCAGTTGGGGCTAGGCTAGACACGCAAGTGTAGATGGTAGGCATCATGCGATGGGGTGTTTAGGCAGACAAGCGCATGTAGGCACATARCAAAGGCAGGCGACGGGCACGGGCAGTGTGGCGTGCAGGCAACCTGAGTGTTGAGGCAGAWGTAGATGAGTGTTAGAGCATGCAGACAAGGATGGTGTGCTAGGCCGTATGGACGCAGGGTAAGCAACATGATGCCCAGGCGCGCGAGAGCTAGGCGTTGGCGTGTGCAGCGTTTGACAGTTCGTAAAAGGCACTTGTGTAGAGTGCAGTGTTGTGCCAGGGGTTGCTGATGGTGATGGCCAGCGAGGTTAGCGCACTGTTGATGGCATAGGTATGAATCGTGTGGCCGTTGAGTGTGTGATTGTGCTCTCTTATTGGCAATATTTGGTACCAATGATTTTACCCATTTATGATCCTATCAACTTGGTTTCTAACTACAATGGAACGCTTATTTATAGGCAAAGGCGAAAGACCTTTACAAGAATTTGCAAAATAAATCAATAAAACAAAAATCTAAATTTAATAAATTGCAAAATTCTTTCCTAAAATAGAAAAACAATATTGTCGAAAACCAACGAAAAATAATTATCACAATAAATCTAAAGATAGTAAAAACTAAGTTAACAATTTAAGGAAAATATTTTCCTTATTTTCTTACCCATGGGTGGCAAGCAACAAAATAGGTGACAAGAGGTTTCGTTGGCGTGGTGATGGGTGAGGCGACAAGGGCTGGCACATGCTTGGCCCATGGGGTGAGCACGGATGTGGGCAGTATGGTGTAGGCGCGCGGGCAGGTGAGGCGGTTGGAGCGTGGAAATGGCGTTACGCACATGGATATAGGGCGTGCAGTTATAGGCGTTTGTGGTAGGGGGAGCGAGCAGCCAGGACATGCGTGTGGGCGAGCATCAAGGGGATGCATGCGGTGTTGGGACTTAAAATGAAGTTTTACATAAAGATTGATTTCAACCTACTCAAATACATTAAGCTTTATAAAAAAGTATCTAGCTCGTTATAAATTGTGTTGTAAAGAGGTTTAGATGAACTGAGAATGCATTCATACTTTCTAAGTATTGTTATAGCACGATAAGTAACATATTTTCCTCATGGTGCATCCAAACGTTTGATGTTGCTTTATGTTGAAGGTACACCGTGAACTAACTTGTATTTAGATTGATTATGCGAACTCGCTAATTTTTTAGTTGTGAGCATGTTGGTGTTGCCTGTTTGATTTAATATGTAAATATGAACTAGTTCGATTATAATAATGACGGTGTTGCATGATTAATTTAAGCTTTAAATGTAGCTATTTTGGTTATGAATGTGTTGATGTTGGTTGTTTGATTTAATTTGCTGGTGCTATAAATATGATTTTATTTTTTTTTGGTTTGATTAAACATAAACATAATTATGTCTTTTATATGTTTAGGTAATGAATAAACTAAAACTGCTGAGTAGTGGATAATTCTTTATAATTGTACATATATATCATAAGAATTTTTTTTTTGGTTACTTTTATATCATATATTTAGGTAATATATTTTGTCTGGTTGAACACTTCTTAGGTTCAGTATGATACAATTTCTTCATTTACTTTTCAAGTTCGTTTTATATTATTCTCCAATCGAAGTCTATAGATGACAAACTCGGTAATCTCCTTTATAGATCGATTAAGTGTGGACATTTTTTTGTAGATCATGACTTTTGTGATTTTTTTAATCTAAATACTTTTGTATAAATGGTTAAGGATTCATTTTTTTATTTATATAATTTTGCATATGTGCAGACATTCCAACAAACTATTAAGCTTTAGATTAGTATGAATTGAAAGGTCGGTTATGAAACATATTTCTGGTTAGATTTCTAAATAAGGTTTTTGAATAAATTATATTTAAAACAAGGGATATATTGTGAAGAAACAAAGCGTCACGATATAAAAAGTACTTCCGACATTTATACCAACGCCGACATATGTATATATCGATGTTTATAAAAATATCGATATATAGGTCATGACATTTATAGAAACGTCGAGGCATGTACGACATCGGGATAGATGCCTTTTCCCGACATTTTGCAAAACCTTGGGATAATCGCGTTTCTCCCTACATTTTGACAAACGTCGGTCGAGAAGCCTTCTCCCGAAGTTTGGGCAAACATCAGAATAGATGCCTTCTTGGGATGTTTTGTATATTTTTGTTGGGAGAAGGCCATCGCGACGTGTCTCTCCTGACGTTTTTCCCGACAAAAATTTTGGGTTGGTAAAAATGTTATTTCTAGTAGTGTGTAGAAAACTTTTCAACAGGCGCAAACCCACCGTTTCTAAACATTAGAGCAATCTTCACTTTCCTTCAGCATTTTCTGAAGAAAAACTTAAGACATACGTAATGTAGAATTGACCATCCATGTCAAGGATGAAGCAGAGGAAGAAATAGATGAGGAACAATTAGATTCAGATGAAGGATGCGACGCAGCAACCACAATCTCAGTTCTATAAGTTAAACACAGAAAAGCATGTAACCTACCTCTCGAGCTTAACCATCGAGCATATTTGGGTTTGAAGAAGCGAAACTGCGACTTAGCAGTGATGGAAAAAAATATAGATCAGTCGATCCTGCTATGAGTTCTTCAAACATAAACTATTTGATTTTCTTCTTCCACGGAGCAGATAAGTTGTAATGCCCCGCATTACCTTTCAGGGTATTTTCATGATTTTATATTATTATTATTATTTTGCTAAGATAGTCAAATTTAATTAAACTTTGATGAGTCCTAGTTAATAATTGTAGGTTCCTTATACTCTAACTAATTAATCTCAAGTTAATTTTATTTACTTATTAAAAGAAACTTACAACAAAATTTATCGATTTTTCTTATCCATCTTTAATTAATTACGTATGATAATTAAAAATAAATATGTATAACAGATTAATAAGCTTAGCAAGATTATACTTGCATTTAAGTAAAAAAAATAGCAATAGTACTTTAGTAATTAAATAAACGTGGTAAATTAATGTAATAGTAATGGTGGAGTTATTTGAGTAATTTTAAAGTTTCGTACATTTTACCTAAATTTTTATTATATGATAATTAACTGAGTAAAACCTCAAATTATCTTTCTTTTACTATTATTTTTTTATCTTAGTCAAATTAAGTTAATTGGGAGAATATAGAGTGTTTTACTTAACTCATAACCATAGGTAGGCAACATAACTCACCTKCCATCCAAGAGACGCATTGATTAATTAAGTTTGCTCGGAATACCAAAGTTTCTCCTCTTCCTCATTAAGTTTTGGGTCATGCAAGGAGGGGAGAGACGAGAGTTAATTTCATCTTCTTAGATTTTCCTCTTTTAAGTTCAAATGTATATTTATTCTATGTTCCTCCAATAATATTTCTAAACAAATATGAAAATTTCCTCTCCACCATCTATCCTATTATTGTAAATCACACCTTAGAGAAATTGTGGTTGCTTTTCAGGGTCCCTTCAAAGATTCTTCATCGGTTCGTCTTTCCGGTAAGAAACATCTTCTATTTTTTTAATCTATCTTTGGTATCATGTATTTCCTAATAATTTTTTTTATAGATCCTAAGGATGTTCATATCCATTCTCTAAGGTTTTTAGTATCATTTCATGCTCTCATTGTTGTTGGAAATTCGGTCATTCTGTCCTTTACGGTAGAGAGGAACACGCACTAACATTCAGTACTATGTAAATTATTTTTAGGGTTAATTATTAAAAAAAAAAGGTAATATTTAGGCATTAATTTTGTTAATTTTAGGTATTAAATCAGAATTAAAAAGATCCTAAAAATGTTCATAAAATTGCTTCATAACGGTTTTTAACGGTTTATATTATTTTCATAATTCTAGCTTGTTTAGCATGAAAAATAGGATTTGTTAATTTTTAATTTTGGTGATATTGACCAGCACCTTTAAACTAACCTAATATGTATTTTGAACGTGTTAAAATTTATTTTTATGATTAATTTTACATAGGCTTTAAAATTGTAAAAATGAGTGCTATGTGTTTTCTCTGGTATTTATAAATTTGCAAAATTAGTAAATTATTTTTTATAGGTATTATAATAGAAAAATCATAGGTTAATATGGAGATTAAAAATTTATTTTCACAAATTTCAATATTAATTTTATGATTATCATGGACTAAGTTAATTATTATGAGATTTATACTAGTAGAATAATGAACGTATCTTGTTATGAGGACTTCTTGGAGAAAGCTTATTTTAGCTAATTGAGTCCTAATTTTAGTTGTGTTGATTGTTATTTGGAAGCTTTAAGTGATTACCTTTACTTTACGAAGTTCAGGTAGGTGGATTTTATCATAAGTGACCGCGTTGTTTGTTTTGTTGTATTATTGATTGATTTCAAGTGAGTTATGTTATATGTTGCCTTGGTTTGTTATTGAATTGTGTTATTCATGTTGCTTAAATATATTTTGTTATTGAATGATTATTGTTGTTAAATTTGATATATTACAAATAATGTTATGATTATGTGGCTTTATCATTTCATTTTAAGTATGTTCAATAGCAAATCATGTTCATGAGAACCATGACATATGTGTGATGCATTGCATTCGTAGTTAAGTTAGTAGTCTTAGGTGTCATAGATTTAGGTAAGATTAATATTACGTATGAAATACCTAAATTAAGCAGTTATGTAATGCAGCGCCAAATTAATGATTTAGATATATAAGTCTATGCTAGCAAGCACAAGTATGTTAWATTAGGTTGTTCCGTGGATTATATGTTAGGTTGAGGTATGCATGTATTTAAGCATGATGCATGTGTTTATGCATAAAGACCCCTTATCATGGGAACTACTTACTGGGTATTTTCATACTCACTCTATGTGGTTATAATTTTTTTTATAGATAGTTACATAGATGACGAGAACAACGTCAAGGATGACCTTGGTATTAATGGGGAAGAGATATGAGACGCACTTTAATTTATTTATAATTTGTACTTTTAATTATGACTTTACCACATTTTTACTTTGTTTTATTTAAGGATTATAATTTATGATTTTGGCTACTAGAAATTTATAAGTTAAGTTTTATTAAGATATTGTTTTCATTTTTAAATGAAAGAATAAGTTTTTATATTATACTATGTTTTATGAGTAATTATCTCAATTTGATATTATTAAACATATATATAAAATTGGGTTCATTACATAAGTAAGTAACAATAACAAAGAAATAAGAAATAGGGATAGAAAATGCTAAAATCCATAGGGATTGTACTTGTTCACCCCAATCTTGGGACTACGTCCAGTCTTCTGACAAAAAAAATAATAAAAAATAAAAAAAAGCTCTACTATAGTTGAGAACATTACAATGAAAATCTTACTTAAGATATCACTATAGAAAGACTATCTTGCTTTTAAGTACCCTAGCAATGGCTASTTGGGATTACACCGTTGAAAACACCCTCACTTAACCAATGGGGTACAACCACTCACTGATCTTTTTCAGACACTGCCCAACAACCACTCAAGTCTTTTTTCATTGTTTTCTTGTTTCCTAGTTTGCAATGCTGAATTTCCAAGATTTYCATACAATTACATTTTAATGTTCCTGATCTTCCATTCGGAATTTCCCGAATATACATAATTTTTCYATAATAATTAAATCACAATAAAATAATTTGTCATCAAAATTTGTTGCTAAATTTAAAAATATACGAAATATCATTGAACAACATATATCATTCGTAACATTACAAGTATCTAATAATAAAATACTTTGTAACATTGAGAATGAAACATTGTWCATAACCAAACAATTAAGGCTTTTTAGTAACATTGAGATCKGGAAAGTTTAGAGACGAAATACTTTGTATTTTGGACGTTGATGTGCTCTCTAACATTGCGTCTGGCGCAATTTCACAGTCAATTTCAACAGTGGCCAAATCTGAGTGTTCTAGTAGCTCATAATCATGCTTGGAGTCACCACTATTATGTTCTTCTTCTACACCCATATTAACARTAACGGAGGATTGGGGTGGAATGGATAACTCTAAAGACTCGGATATGGGGGTTTTTAGTGAATCAAACCTAGGGCGACTTTTCATCTCATTTAGCATAGCTTGAATTTGTTCACTCAAATTTCTTGAATTTTACACATATCTTTGTCATTTTTCATTTAATTCTGCTATACGGTCACAAATATCCTCATGGCCCTTAATCCTAATCTATTTTTCTATATTATTTGCATTGTCGACTCATTCACTGCTCCTAGCCATATGACCCTTCAAATCTCTATTTTTGGATTCTTTAATACCCATGGATGAACTATTTCTTAGGTGACGATACAACTTGTATGACTCTAATTTGTAAGATTAAATATGAAATATGTTATCCACAAGACATCTCAGCTGTCCAGCTAAAGCAAATATTTCTACCTACAAAAGAACATGATTAAGCACAGATTAACAAAACAACATGCTGTCAACAACAACCAAACGGGTTAGAAAACTCCCTCGATTCAGCTAATGAGTAAAAAAAAAACAACAGCCACCAAGCGGTATTTTTTTAGGGTTAAAAAGGGCATTCCATATTTAAGTCTTGTTTCGTTTCTTCTTATGGAAGAATGCTCGCTACTCTTTGACCCATACCTTAATTTGTTGGGAACTTTCATCATGTACTAAGAAAATAAGATTATTAAAATGTTCATGAAATAAAAAAATTGGAAAGTAAACAAGCATGAAACTAATCTATAAATTTCCCTCCTATTGATTTTACTTTAAAGAAAATTGGAGGCTTTCAACTTTCATTCATTTCCTTAAGCTCATTCACTCTCTCTTGTGCTACTACCATGTCGCAGTTTAGCTTCTTCAAAACACAATAAGCTTGAAGGTCCCCACGAGAGGGATGTGACTTACTTGTATTAACTTGTTTTTGAAAAGTTGAATCGTGGTTTTCTCTTATGCATAAAATTCTTCATTTCAACCTATCTCATTTTCAYTTATTTCTTCCTCTACCTGATGCTTGCAATGTGTGATCAGTTCTTCCTTCTTTACGTCTTTATCTGTCTCTACAAAATGTTGAGGGAAAGGGAAAAGTGGTCCAATATTAACAGGTGATGGGTTTAGGCCCATTGCAACCTTATGCTCGATTACCTCTACCGGTTCCTCTKGTTCAACTTCCTTATCCTTCCCTATCCAATTCATTGCATCAGGAGCTAGTGGATCATCTATTGAGTTTTATGCCTTAAACTCGTGGTTTGTAAACGTCAAACAAATAATTACTCAATAAAGTTGTTATTGGTGTTTCATTTATCATTGCTTAAACCAAAATCCAATAAACTAACATCCAAGGTTATGTCATGTAAYTGGAACAATATATAACAGATATACAATATATATAAAGTATATATTCGATATACAAGTGGATAATATTCCAGTACTAACCTAAAACGACGGTAGTATATGGATAAGRTTGGGTACTTTACCATGGTAACACTATGGATACGACCCACTTTGTAACAGTTACAAATGACTTGATCCAGGTTGTTCTTGTGGACACATGTGAGTGGGGATATCCTATGCAATGAGTTTTTATAAGACCGGACCGCGAAATAATTAATCTTCAGCTATAACACTGGTAGCGAATACATTAATATTTCAATAGGATGACCAGGTAACTCGATCGCAATCCTGAGTGAGTTATGGACTCCTGCCTATTAAGACTCGTCCTTTGATTTGTATGGCTGAGAGTGGCACGAGTTGCCGACTCAATATTCCTACTATTTTGGGTTCGAGACCGAGTGGGGAGCTGGGAACATAACTACACAAGGTAGAATTCACTCCTTCCCGACTTTAAGATAAGTAGACGAGTGTTCTCTGAAGCGCTGACTCCGGGACTTGAACAAGAGGSCCCACCCTCTCACTGGCCAAAGAGGGACTTTCRATTATTGGTTAGACCATAACCGGATTGTTCATTAGAGGATTATCGGTACTTAAGGTCCAAGATGTAACACATAGGTAAACGGTAATTCGACCCAGCTATGGTTACGAACACTCGTGAAGAATTGACTTACCGTTAATGGTCAAAATCCATGGATGCACAATATTATACAGTGGGAAGAATGCAACTGTGGATCTTTAGTGGAGTGACCGACAGTTAACGAATGTTGATTAATATGGTTAATGAGTTTAATCAATTAATCTTGTATCGTTAGAGCATCCRATGTGTTGGTYCATTAGGTCCGCTTGCTAGTTCGTAAAGGATAGTTGAGAACATTTAGTCTTGAAAAGAATTTGAATTGTTCAAATTTGTTAAAATGAATTAAAGTTAACTGTATGAGATGCAATTAATATAATGTATATTTATACATTTTAATATAAAGTTTACTTTGAATTGGATTCAAACTTATGAAAGAGATCGATGTTATAATTTCATTCTAATATAGTTGATTAATTTAAGTTTAATTTATTTAAATTAATTAAATTTGATTTAATTAATTATTATTTTAATTAAATTTWTCTTAATTAAATTAAAAAGAAAAAAGAAAAAGAAAAAYAAGGAAAAAGAAACATGTGAAGAAAAACCTCAATGGTGGAATRTCGGGTAGGTTTTCCCATTTCYCACCATTAATGGTGGGAAGTGGGAAAGTGGTGAGTTGGGAAGTTGTGACTTCCCCACCATTCTTCCTCCCTTGTAAAAAGGGAGGTTCTCCCATTTTCTGTGGTCCTTCAGTCCTCGGTTGTTGATTTTTCAAAACTCCAACTAGAAATTCTCTCTTTCGATTTCTGAGTTTCTCTTTCAATTATAAGACGGTTCCCACAAACCAAATTCTTAACACCAAGAGGATAGCGAGGAATACTTTTTGGTGGCATTGGTGTCAAATTGAAGAGGTTTCTTCAAAGGTATRCATCATTAACTTCCTTTTACTAATGCTYATGTCTTTTCTTTGTTGTAATTCAAAAACAATATCGAAGCACACGCGTTCACTTGCTTCCGCTGCGAGATCCGATCTCTTCAATTGGTATCAGAGCCTAGGCTCCGGTTTCGATCCTGTTTTTAATTTCAACGAGAAGTATGGTGGGTGTTTTTCTGTACATTTGATGTATGTGGTTTGCAAATAGATGTTTTCGGTTTTGGCAATAGATTTACAGTTTTTTCGTTGATTTGATCAATGTAAGGGCCCATTGTTTTGGGCGTTTAATCCTGTAAATCGAGTCGGTAAGTCTGTGTCGTTCGTGGCAAGGAGTTGCTCTGAAAGAGTACCAGAGAACTGAAGAAAAACCAGACAAAACGGGTGGACGGCGCCTAGGCGCTACCAGAACTGCAAAAACCCGAGAGCTCGAACCTGCAGCAGTGGGGGCAGCACCTAAATGCTGGGTCCGGACGCCTCAGCGCCAAGTTTTCTTTTTTTAAAATGTTTCTTTTTTGTTTGTTTTTGTTTCATCTCTTATAGGAAGCCAAAAACCAGTCTATTTTGCTATTTAATTATTATGCATTTTGAATGTATATGTTGCATA
>NW_019104706.1:92360-109157 GCF_001995035.1 Momordica charantia
AGAAGCGTGGTAGTTTTATTGCTTAGTGTTGTTGTGAAGAAAATTCTCTTGTTTATGCGAAAATTTTAGGTAGGCTTAGTAACGGTCCCTGTTTGGAAATGGTGGAATTCCTGGGGCGTTACAGAACCTAAGGATGTTCATATACATTTTCTAAGGTTTTTAGTATCATTTCATGCTCTCATTGTTATTGGAAATTAGGTCATTCTTTCCTTTACGGTAGAGAGGAACACGCACTAACGTTAATTACTATGTAAATTATTTTTAGGATTAATTATTAAAAAATAGGTAATATTTAGGCCTTATTTTTGTTAATTTTAGGTATTAAAATCATAATTAAAAAGATCCTAAAAATGTTCATAAAATTGCTTGATAACGGTTTTTAACGGTTTATATTACTTTCATAATTCTAGCTTGTTTAGCATGAAAAATAGGATTTGTTAATTTTTAATTTTGGTGATATTGACCACACCTTTAAACTAACCTAATATGTATTTTGAATGTGTTAAAATTTATTTTTATGATTAATTTTACATAGGCCTTAAAATTGTCAAAACGATTGCTATATGTTTTCTCTAGTTTTTATAAATTTTCAAAATTAGTAAATCATTTTTTATAGATATTATAATAGAAAAATCATAGGTTAATATGGAGATTAAAAATTTATTTTCACAAATTTCAATATTAATTTTATGATTATGATGGACTAAGTTAATTATTATGGGATTTATACTAGTAGAATAATGAATGTATCTAGTTATGAGGACTTATTGGAGAAAGCTTATTTTAGATAATTGAGTCCTAATTTTAGTTGTGTTGCTTGTTATTGTGAAGCTTTAAGGGATTACTTTTACTTTACGAAGTTCAGATAGGTGGATTTTATCATAAGTTACCGCCTTCTTTGTTTTGTTGTATTATTGATTGATTTCAAGTGAGTTATGTGATATGTTGCCTTGGTTTGTTATTGAATTATGTTATTCATGTTGCTTAAATATATTTTCTTATTGAATGATTATTGTAGTTAAATTTGATGTATTACAAATAATGTTATAATTATGTGGCTTTATCATTACATTTTAAGTATGTTCAATAGCAAATCATGTTCATGAGAASCATGACATATGTGTGATGCATTGGATTCGTAGTTAAGTTAGTAGTCTTAGGTGTCATAGATTTAGGTAAGATTAATGTTATGCATGAAATACCTAAATTAAGCAGTTATGTAATGCAGCGCCAAATTAATGATTTAGATATGTAAGTCTATGCTAGCAAGCACAAGTATGTTAAATTAGGCTGTTCAGTGGTTTATATGTTAGGTTGAGGTATGCATGTATTTAAGCATGATGCGTGTGTTTATGCATAAAGACCCTTATCATGGGAATTACTTACTCGGTATTTTCATACTCACTCTATGTGGTTATAATTTTTTTTATAGATAGTTATGTAGATGACGAGAACAACGTCAAGGATGACCTTGCCATTAATGGGGAAGAGATACGAGACACACTTTAATTTATTTATAATTTGTACTTTAATTATGACTTGACCACATTTTTACTTTGTTTTATTTAAGGATTATAATTTATGATTTTCGCTACTAGAAATTTATAAGTTMAGTTTTATTAAGATATTGTTTTCATTTTTAAATGAAAGAATAAGTTTTTATCTTATACTATGTTTTGTAAGTAATGATCTCAATTTCATATTATTAAACATATATATACAATTGGGTTCATTACATAAGTAAGTAACAATAACAAAGGAATAAGAGATAGGGATAGAAAATGCTTAAACCCACAGGGATTATACTTGTTCACCCCAATCTTGGGACTACGTCCAGTCTTCTGAAAAAAAAAATAATAAATAAAAAAAGCTCTACTATAGTTGAGAACATTACAATGAAAATCTTACTTAAGATATCACTATACAACGACTATCTTGCTTCTAAGTACCCTAACAATGGCTATCTGGGATTACATAATTGAAAACACCCTCACTTAACAATAGGGTACAACCACCCACTGATTTTTGTCATACACTGCCCAACAACCACTCAAGTCTTTTTTATTTGGATTATGTACAAATAAAACCTTAACAAAAGTGCTATTTTATAGGAAGCCAAATATCCTAAATCTTTTAATAAAACAATGTTGTAATCCTTATAAGACAAAAATATCCTACTCGTTGTAGGAATTCGTAGTAATGTTGAAAACATTTCTTCTCATATGACATGGGTCATCTATTTTGGCTCCATTATCTCAGTATTCTCCCTCTTGGAGATAGAGCATTGATCTTGTCTCCTACTGCAATAGTAGTCTCTGATAATCTTGGAAAACTCTAAGCCTTCTTCTGCAACAACTTATGATCTTCTTRACGAATCTTAAGGCTTCTCCTACAAGTTTAAAAACTTGTAAAACAAAATATAAGAAATCACTGTTCCCATCTGTGTTTGCCCTGAGGTCGAGCAATCAACGTCGTCTTGTATCCCAAACGYAGAAGACACATCCACGTGCTCTCACTCAAACTAAGTATTGATATCTGAAGCTTCCTTCTTTCATCTCAAACACTGATTATTAAAGAAAGAACTTCTCACTGATGACTTGATAACTTTATTCAAGTATGCTGCTAGAATTAAACGCCATTCTTTACCTCAGCATCTACTAGGTTAATCTTCTCTGATGCAACTGTTCGCTGACGCGACTTCATCAATTCACTCATCTGTTTGATAACTAGGATAATCTTTGACAACCTAAAGAACCTAATTTTGTTCCTTGACTTTCCAATTGACGTTCCTCTTGATATATTCTGGTTTTCTTTGTTGTTGACTCATTACTACCTCTTTGAAAATCATATGCAGCTTGCATCCGTTGTTTCAATGATCCTCTGGCAACACTCAATCGCAATGTGTAAACTATTAATCTTTTGTGGGCAATTGTCACTAACTTGGATCCTTTGGTGAGCTTTCATTGGTTTCTGCCAAACTCACTCTAATAACCATCATCGTCGAACTTACCGGTGAACTTACCTGTAGAGATAAGTTTCATTCTAATATTGGGTACATACCTGACATCTCGCAGTAATAACTCAGTCCCACTATTGGTCTTCAATCGTATGTTTTCAATCCGTTTAGTCTACAAAATTTCTCCATTCTCCATCCTCACATGGTTGTGATTGCCTCTTCTGAAAGATATGAATAATCTTCTATTTGAAGATATGTGTTGAAGTTGCACTATCTATTGCCCACAACGATGATTGGTTTATGCTTTTCTGTTACTCTTAAAACAGACCTGGGCATCGTCCACGACTGCATTTGCCTCTGTCATATACCTTTTAAGTTATGTTCTTCACTACAAAATTTAAGGCTTTCAGCGATGAAAATTTTTCGTCGTTGAAAGCTGAAATTCGTCGCTGATAATTTTCGGCGACGAAATGGGATGTGTCGCTAGTTTTGTCGCCGAATACGTGTCGCTAAAGAAAATCAACAACAAAAACACACTTTCGTTGCAAATTAGCAACAGAACTCAATTTTTGTCGCTCTTTTTTTATTATTATTAATATATTTTTTCACTATTTTCTTGTTTCATAATTTGCAATTCTGAATTTTCAAGATTTCCATACAATTACATTTTAATGTTCTTCATCTTCCATTCGGAAGTTCACAAATATAAAGAATTTTTCCATAATAATTAAATCAGAATAACAGAATTTGTCATCAAAATTTGTTGCTAAATTTAAAAATATAAAAAATATCATTGAACAACATATATAATTCCTAACATTACAAGTATCTAATAATAAAATACTTTGTAACATTGAGAATGAAACTTTGTACATAACCAAACAATTAAGTTTTTTTTGTAACATTGAGATCTGGAAAGTTTGGAGACGAAATACTTTGTATTCTGGACGTTGATGTGCTCTCTAACATTGCGTTTGGCGCAATTTCACAGTCAATTTCGACAGTGGCCGAATTTGAGTGTTCTAGTAGCTCAGAATCATGCTTGGAGTCACCACTATTAGGTTCTTCTTCTTCTACACCTATATTAACAGTAACGGAGGATCGGGGTGGAATGGATAACTCTAAAGACTCGGATATGGGGGTTTTTAGTGAAATCAAACCCTGGGCGACTTTTCATCTCATTTAGCATAACTTGAAACTGTTCACTCAATTTTCTTGAATTTTACACATATCTTTGTCATTTTTCATTTAATTCCACTATACGGTCACAAATATCCTCATCCTAATCTATTTTTCTATATTCTTCGCATTGTCGACTCCTTCACTGCTTCTAGCCATATGACCTTTCAAATCTCTATTTTTGGATTCTTTAATACCCATGGATGAACTATTTCTTAGGTGACGATACAATTTATAGAATTGTTCTAGTTTTTCCAACATCCAATGAGGCAAATATTCGTTAGGATCGAAATGTACCTTACTCCTGAGAGGTAGAGGTGGTTGAACAGGAACTAAACTCGGTGCAATAGATGGTGGCAGCACGATCTTATTCTTCCTCTTCTATTTGTCGCATGGTTTGGATGAAGAAGAGCCCTCCATGGGTGTTTCTATTATTTGCTAAAAACSCTAACACAAAAATTCGTCAACCCTGATCTATGTTTACCAAAAATGAGAGAGGATGGAGGGATTTTAGGAATCTTCAAAGATTTTATGGGAAAAAAAGATTGAATGGGAGTTGAGTTTTGGGAGGAGAAAATCCCAAACAATGAGGGATTATAGGGTTTTGTTTTCATTTGAATTAAACAAGGGTTTGATAAATGAGCATTTATACATTTCGATTAGCCCAAAGCCCATTTAAAATTAAACCAAAAATAAGGCCAACAAAGTTGTTGAAAAATTCCCAAATCTTGCTATATTGGGTTATCAAATGATACATAGTGCGATATAGTCAAAACAAGGTATTACAATAAAAAAATAATAATAGATACCTCGTAAATAGGTAAGACTTATCGACGGACTATCTTTCCTCAATTTTCTTTCTTTTCCCATCCAATGGGTTTATATTTTTAGGATAAAAAAGATGGTCAGAAATCCTTTATTTTTTCAACAGAATTTCTCTTTTGATTTTGGAAAAAAGCTCTTTATCAATATACTACTTCTTCTACACATTTCCCTCTACCSGATAATGTAGAGTAACTAATAGTTAGGACTTATAAAAACATTGATAACTCACTCATGAGAAAAGTCCTTCCCGTATCAAGCACTAATATAGTTTTAATGTCTAATTAGATCGGGTAATCATTCGAATTAAGAACATAAGCCCGTTAGTTTTTATTTATCTATAATTGGAGCATAGGGCTCTTAATATGCGCCTRGCGCAATTTTTGAGGCATCAAAATCTCGTACCTGCAAAATTCAAATGACAAAGCAAACAAGGCATGAATATAAGGAGCATAGATCCACAGAATTTCAATGCTTGTATGACTCTAACTTGTAAGATTAAATATGAAATATGTTATCCACAGGACATCTCAGCCGTCTAGTTAAAGCAAATATTTYTACCTACAAAAGAACATGATTAAGCACAGATTAACAAAACAACATGCTGTCAACAACAACTAAACGGGTTAGAAAACTCCCTCGATTGAGCTAATGAGTAAAAAAAAAAAAACAACAGCCACCAAGCGATATTTTTTTATGGGCATTCCATATTTAAGTCTTGTTTTGTTTCTTCTTATGGAAGAATGTTCGCTGCTCTTTGCCTCATACCTTAATTTCTTGGGAACTTTCATCATGTACTAAGAAAATAAGATTATTAAAATGTTCATGAAATAAAAAAACTGGAAAGTAAACAAGCATGAAACTAATCTATAAACTTCCCTCATATTAATTTTACTTGAAAGAAAATTGGAGGCTTTCACCTTTCATTCATTTCCTTAAGCTCATTCACTCTCTCTTATGCTACTACCATGTCGTAGTTTAGCTTCTTCAAAACACAATAAGCTTGAAGGTCCCCACGAGAGGGATGTGGCTTACTTGTATTAAATTGTTTTTGAAAAGTTGAATTGTGGTTTTCTCTTATGCATAAAATTATTCATTTCAACCTATCTCATCTTCACCTATTTCTTCCTCTACCTGATCCTTGCAATGTGTGATCAGTTCTTCCTTCTTTACGTCTTGATTTGTCTCTACAAAATGTTGAGGGAGAGGGAAAAGTGGTCCAATATTGAAAGGTGATGGGTTTAGGTCCATTGCAACCTTATGCTCGATTACCTCTACAGGTTCCTCTTGTTCAACTTCCTTATCCTTCCCGACCTCATTCATTGCATCAAGGGTTGGTGGATCATCTATTGGGTTTTATGCYCTAAACTCGTGGTTTGTAAACATAAAACAAATAATTACTCAATAAAGTTGTTATTGGTGTTTCATTTATCATTGCATAAACCCAAATCCAATAAAATAACATCCAAGGTTATGTCATGTAACTGGAACAGTATATAACAGATATACAATATATATATAGTATATATTCGATATACAAGTGGATAATGTTCCAGTACTAACCTAAAGGGTAGGTAGTATATGGATAAGGTTGGGTACTTTATCATGGTAACATTATGGATATGACCCACTTTGTAATAGTTACAAATGACTTGATCCAGGTCGTTTGTGTGGAGATATGTGAGTGGGGGTATCCTATGCAATGAGTTTTTATAAGACCGGACCGTGAAAGAATTAATCTTTAGCTATAATACCGGTAGCAAATACATTGATATTTCAATAGGATGACCAGGTAACTCGATCTCAATTCTGAGTGAGTTATGGACTCCTGCCTATTAAGACTCGTCCTTTGATTTGTATGGGTGAGAGTGGCACGAGTCGCCGACTCAATATTCCTACCATTTTGGCTTCGAGACCGAGTGGGGAGCTAGGAACATAACTACACAAGATGGAATTCACTCATTCCCGACTTTAAGGTAAGTAGATGAGTGTTCTCTTAAGTGCTGACTCCGGGACTTGAACAAGGGGCCCCACCCTCTCACTGGCCTGAGAGGGACTTTCGGTTATTGGTTGGACCATAACCGGGTTGTTCATTAGAGGATTATCAGTACTTAAGGTCGAAGATGTAACACAGAGGTAAACGATAATTCGACCCAACTATGGTTACAAACACTCGTGAAGGATTGACTTACCATTAATGGTCAAAATCCATGGACGCACAATATACTACAATGGGAAGAATGCAACTGTGGATCTTTAGTGGAGTGACCGAAAGTTAACGAATGTTGATTAATATGATTAATGAGTTTAATCAATTAGTCTAGTATCGTTAGGCTTCCAATGTGTTGGACCATTAGGTCCTCTTGCTAACTCGTAAAGAATAGTTGAGAACATTTAGTCTTAAAAAGAATTTGAATTGTTCAAATTTGTTAAAATGAATTAATGTTAATTGTATGAGATGCAATTAATATAATGYCTATTTATAAATTTTAATATAAAGCTTATTTTGAATTGGATTCAAACTTATGAAAGAGATGGATATTATAATTTTATTTTAATATAGTTGATTAATTTAAGTTTAATTTATTTTAATATAGTTGATTAATTTAAGTTTAATTTATTTAAATTAATTCAATTTGATTTAATTAATTATTATTTTAATTAAAATTATCTTAATTAATGTAAAAACAAAAAACAAAAACAAAAACAAGGAAAAGGAAACATGGAACGAAAAACCCCAATGGTGGAAAGTTGGGTAGGTTTTCGCACTTCTCACCATTAATGGTGGGAAGTGGGAAAGTGGTGAGTGGGGAAGTTGTTACTTCCCCACCACTCTTCATCCCTTATAAAAAGGGAGCTTCTCCTATTCGCTTTGGTCCCTCGGTCCTCGGTTGTTGATTTTTCAAAACTCCAACTAGAAATTCTCTCCCTCGATCTCTCAGTTTCTCTTTCAATTATAAGACGGTTCCCACAAACCGAKTTCTTAACACCCAGAGGATAACGAGGAATATTTTTTGGTGGCATTGGTGTCACATTGAAGAGGTGTCTTGAAAAGGTATGCATCATTAACTTCCTTTTACTAATGCTTATGTCTTTTCTTTGTTGTAATTCAAAAACAATATCGAAGCACACGCGTTCACTTGCTTCCGCTGCGAGATCTGATCCCTTCAATTGGTATCAGAGCCTAGGCTCCGGTTTCGATCCTGTTTTTAATTTCAACGAGAAGTATGGTGGGTGTTTTTCTGTACATTTGATGTATTGTGTTTGCAAATAGATGTTTTCGGTTTTGGCAATAGATTTACAGTTTTTTCGTTGATTTGATCAATGTAAGGGCCCATTTTTTTGGCCTGTAATCTTGTAAATCGAGTCTGTAAGTCTGTGTCGTTCGTGGCAAGGAGTTGCTCTGGAAGAGTACCAGAGAATTGAAGAAAAACCAGAGAAACTTGGTGGACGGCGCTAGGCGCTACCAGAACTGCAAAAACCCGAGAGCTCGAACGTGCAGCAGTGGGGGCAGCACCTAAGCACTGGGTCCGGATGCCTCGGCGCCAGGTTTTCTTTTTTTTTTTAAATGTTTTTTGTTTGTTTTTGTTTCATCTCTTATAGGAAGCCAAAAACCAGTCTATTTTTCTATTTAATTATTATGCATTTTTAATGTATATGTTGCATAAAGTATGTTATATAGTTGAAAATTTCATCATAGGTCAAGCATGCTCATGCGTCATATGTATMTAATAGTTATAATGTATGATAACATGTTCTATTTTCATAATTAACGAATATAACTGTTGTATTAATTAGATGAAAATAAAGTTGCATTGAGCATGACATTASTTTAGTAAATACAATTGTTATATTTATGTATGTCATTGATACATGATTATAGTTTCAATTTCTTTAAATTTATAAGTGTTATAAGTTTAATGGATAGAAATTAAWGTCTATAATCAATAATTGCATGCAAACACTAGGTCTTGAATAGTTAATTTTAAGGGGGTTTGAAATTGAATATATCCTAGGTTATATACTTTTTTTTTAGTTTTAAATAGGTTTAAAATGATGAAATAAAAGGTTAATATAAAATATTGGCTATAAGGAATCCCTGTCTAAGGAAGGTTCTGTCTAGGTTGAGGTACTTAAGCTGACACTAAAGGAACACCTCTACTTGGCGGGTCACACTTAGGGGAAGTTGTTAAGTTAGTTAATAACTTCTTGACCAAACAAACGATGACTAACTATTATAGGAATAAGAGTTATTCTGGTGTAATATTTAGTTAAGAATGTCTCAATTCAGTGAAAGAGTAGTTGACTGTCCCATGGTAGCTATTGCTCTAAATCACTGAAGCATCGTGCAAAAATAATCTTGATTATAGGGTGCATTATTACTGTTTGCTAAAATTGATTGGGTTTTTAATGGGTAGTGAAAATGTCTAATATAGAGTTGTTTGTATTTCAGCATGTCTACTTCCGTTATTGCCTTACTTGCCGTAGAAAAACTTAACGGCGAAAATTACACACAATGGAAAATGAACCTTAACATGATACTCATGGTAGATGATCTTACGTTTGTCTTGACTGAGGAGTGTCATCAGGCTCCCACGCCTAATACAGCCGAAGCCAGTCGGGATGCCTATGACAGATGAATCAAGGCTAACGTCTACATCTTGGCAAGCATATCTGATGTGCTGGCTAAGAAGTGTGAGAACATGGTCACAACAAGGAAGATCATGGACTTATTTCGAGACATGTTTGGACAGCCGTCCATTCAAGCCCGGCACGATGCCCTYAAGTTCATTCACAATTCCCGCATGAAAGAGGGAACATCAGTGCGAAAACATGTTCTGAATCTGATGGTCCACTTTAATGTGGCTGAAGTGAACGACGCTGTCATAAAAGAGGGGAGCTAGGTCAGCTTTACCTTGGAATCTCTTTCGAAAAGTTTCCTACAATTTCGCAGCAATGCTGTGATGAACAAGATAGAGTACAACCTTACCACGCTCTTAAATGACCTACATATTTTCCAGTCTCTTACGAAAATTAAGGGATAGGATGGGGAGGCAAACGTTGTCACCTCAAAACGGGTCCATCGAGGTTCGACCTCATGAACCAAATATGTACTTTCTTCTTTTTGAAGTAAGACTTTCAAAAAGAAGAAAAATAGTGGTAAGGGGGTGAAAGTTGACCCTACTGCTAATGCTGCTACCAAGAAGCGCAAGGCCAAAGTTGCAGACAAAGAAAAATGTTGACATTGCAACGTGGATGGGCACTGGAAAAGAAACTACCCAAAATACTTGACCGAAAAGAAGAAAGTCAGGGAAGTTAAATATGATTTACTTGTTCTTGAAACTTGCTTACTAGAGAATGATGATTCTACCTTGATACTGGATTCAGGGGCCACTAACCATGTTTGTTCTTYTTTGCAGGAAATTAGCTCCTGGAGGCTGCTTCATGYAAGRGGGACGACACTAAAAGTCAAAAAGGGAGATGTCATCTCAACAGTCGCAATGGGAGACCTAAAGTTATGTTTTGACAATAATAATATATATTATTATATAATGTGTATGTAGTTCCCAAAATAAAGAGGAACTTAATTTTAATTTCTTATCTACTGGAACAATGTTATTCTATTTCTTTTTCGTTAAATGAACTGTTCATTGCACAAAATGGTGTTAATATTTTTTCTACAATACTCGAAAACAGCTTATATGTGTTAAGACCAACCATAACTACAACAATTTTAAATACAGATTTGTTCAAAAATGATAAAACTCAACACAAAAGGCAAAAAACTTCTCTAAAAGAAAATACCTATCATTGACACTTAAGATTAGGTCACATAAATCTCACTAGGATTGGGAGATTGGTTAAAACTGGACTTCTCAGCAAGTTAAAAGATGACTTCTTACCTCCACATGAATCTTGTCTTGCAGGCAAGATGACTAAAAGACCTTTTACTGGAAAAGGTTAYGAAGCCAAAGAACCCTTGGAGCTGGTACATTCAGACCTTTGTGATCTGATGAATGTTAAACTCGGGGAAGGGTATAAGTATTTCATCTTTTTCGTAGATGATTATTCAAGGTATGGATATCTTTACCTAATGCAACATAAGTCTGAAGCCCATGAAAAGTTTATGGAGTACAAGACTRAAGTTGATAACCAATTAGGTAAGACGATAAAGACACTTCGATCTGATCGGGGTGGAGAGTAGATGAACTTAAGATTCTAGGACCATATGATAGAACATGAAATTACATCCCAACTCTCAGCACTTGGTACACCTCAACAGAATGGTGTATCGGAAAGGAGAAATAGAACCCTGTTAGATATGGTTCGATCTATGATAAGCTATGCTTAATTGCCTGCCTCGTTTTGAGGTTATGTAGTAGAAACTGCAATATACATTCTTAACACGGTTCCATGAAAAGTGTTTCTGAAATACCTTTTGAACAATGGAGAGGACGTAAATCTAGTTTACGTCACTTCAGAATTTGGGGATGTCCAGCACATGTGTTAGTGACAAACCCTAAGAAACTAGAATCTCGTTCAAAAGTGTGCCTATTTATAGGTTACTCAAAGGAAACAAAAGGTAGACTCTTCTTCGATCCACAAGAAAATATAGTATTTGTATCAACAAACGTTACATTCTTGGAAGAATACCACATGAGAGTTCATAAACCACGAAGTAAGGTTGTGTTAAATGAGATTTCCGATGAAGCTACAAATACATCAACAAGAGTTGTTGATAAAGCCAGTACTTCAACAAGAGTCATTGATGGTGCTAGTACATCACGTCAGTCATATCCATCTCAAGCGTTGARAGTGTCTCGACGTAGTGGGAGGATTGTGACACAACCTGGTCGTCATGTGGGTTTAACAGAAACCCAGGTCGTCATACCTTATTTCCAAAGTGATAAGTATTCGAGGAAATCCACTTCGAGATCAGTGTTCACTCTTAATGGAGGAGTTGTAGTATGGCGAAGCATCAAACAAGGATGYATCGCAGACTCGACAATGGAGGTCGAGTACGTTTCCACTTGTCAAGCAGCAAAAGAGGCTATATGGCTTAGGAAGTTCTTAACTGATTTGGAATTTCTTCCAAACATGAATTTACCCATCACCCTTTATTGTTATAATAGTAGTGTTTGAGCATAATATGGATGATCTATTTACAAAAGTCTCTCACGACTAAACTGTTTGAGGGTTGTCTAGAAAGTCTAGGCCTACGAGATATGAACAATATAGTCCAGGGCAATTGGGAGACTTGTAAAGGGTATRATGTATGCCCTCGTTTATTGTATTTGTACATTATTGTAGAACCCACTSTTGCATCTAGATTTTGTACACCCCACTAAACTGTAGTTCAAGTGGGAGTTTGTTGGGCTTCATGCCCTAAAATCGTGGTTTGAAAACAAAAAACAAATAATTATTCAATAAAGTTGTTAATGGCGTTTCATTTAGCATTGCATAAACCCAAATCCAATAAACTAACATCCGAGGTTATGTCATGTAACTGGAACAGTATATAAAAGATATACAATATATATTTAATATAAAACATATATATTTGATATACAGTGYATACATATACAGTATATATTCGATATACARGTGGATAATGTTCCAATAGTAAGCTAATGGGTCTATAGTATATAGATAAGGTTGGGTACCTTATCCTGATAACACTATGGATATGACCCACTTTGTAATAGTTACGTATGACTTGATCCAGGTCGTTCGTGAGGAGACATGCGAGTGAGGGTATCCTATACAATGAGTTTTTATAAGACCGAACCCGAAATAATTAATCTTTAATTATATACCGTTAACTAATAGATTAATATTTCAATAGGATGACCAGGTAACTTGATCTCAATCCTGAGTGAGTTATGGACTCCTGCCTATTAGAGCTCGTCCTTTGAATTGTATGGGTGAGAGTGGTCCAAGTCGCCGACTCAATATTCCTACCATTTTGGGGACGAGACCGTGTAGGGAGATGGAAACATAACTACACAATATGGAATTCACTCCTTCCCGATTTCAAGGTAAGTAGATGAGTGTTCTGTTAAATGTTGACTCCGAGACTTGAACAAGGGGCCCCACAGTCTCACTGGCCCAAGAGGGACTTCTGATTATTGGTTGGACCATAACTGGGTTGTTTATTAGAGGATCAGCAGTACTTAAGGTCCAAGATGTAACACAGGGGTAAAACGATAGTTTGACTAAGTTATGGTTATGAAGACTCGTGAAGGATTGCAGTTGTGGGTCTTTAGTGGAGTGACCGACAGTTAACGAATGTTGATTAATATGGTTAATGAGTTTAATCAATTAATCTCGTATCGTTGGAGTTTCCGATCTGTAGGTCCATTAAGTTCCCTTGCTAGCTCGTAAAGGATAGTTAAGAACATTTAGTCTTGAAAATAATTTGAATTGTTCAAATTTGTTAAAATAAATTAAAGATAATTGTATGAGATGCAATTAATATAATGTATATTAATACATTATAATATAAAGTTGATTTTGAATTGGATTCAAAATTGTGAGAGAGATGGACGTTAGAATTTAATCTAATATAGTTGATTAATTGAAGTTTAATTTAATTAAATATGATTTAATTGAATTAAAGTGATATATATTAATTTTGTTAAATTAAATTAGATTTAATTTAATTAAATAACTAATTCTTTTTAAATCATTAATTAAAATTATTTTAATTAAAGTAAAAGGACAAAAAAAAAACAGAGAAAATGAAACATGGGAGGAAAAATGTCCCACTTTCCACCATTAATAGTGGGAAGTGGGAAGTGGGAAAGTGGTGAGTGGGGAAGTTGTGACTTCCCCACCACTCTTCCTCCCTTATAAAAAGGGAGGTTATCCCATTCTGTTTGGTCCCCCGGTCATCGGTTGTTGAGTTTGCGAAACTTCAATTAGAAATGCTCTCTCTTGATCTCTCGATTTCCCTTTCAATTATAAGACAGTTTCCACAAATCGAGTTCTTAACACCTTGAGGATAGCGAGGAAGACTTTTTGGTGGCGTTGGTGTCTACATTGAAGAGGCGTCTTCAAATGTATGTATCACTAACTTCCAAACAAATGCTTATGTCTTTTCTTTATTGTAATTCTAAAACAAGATCGAAGCACACGCGTTCACGTGCTTTTGCTGCGGGATTTGATCCCTTCATCATCGTTGTCCAYTAGGAGCTCAGCTTCATCATATTAAAGATCGCTCCAAACTTTCATTGTCTCGACTTGCTCTTCTATATAGTTAAGTAATGCTTCTAGTGGACTATTCATCAACATATCGACGATCTACTCCATTTGGATCTGCAGCTTGCGTACTGCTTCATCACTTCTACCCATATAATCTATCATCATTTCTTCAAGTCTACATTTTTTTAATATTGTATTTGCTTTGGCATCCATGGTTGTTTATAATCCTATTAGAGTTGTGTCGGGAGTTCTGGTGGGAGTGCGTGCTCATATGGATGGATATTTTAAGGTTTATGTTCTCCCCACAAGAAATTTTAATGATCCCTCTAATCTTGGTTGTATGGAATTGAACGAGGGTTGAAATCTTTTTTATTCCTTTGCTTGCCTAAATAATAGAAAAATGAAGGATTAGATGGACAGTATTAAAATGAATGACGACTATCACCACAACATGACAACAAAATTGATTAACAGGAGCTATGGGCATGTTACTTCCCATTTCTAAATTATACATCATTTGCGCATCCATTTCAAACACTCCTACTGGTTTCTTGGTTCAATACAAGTAATCTCTTCTACTTTTTTTTTCAAGTTTTTGTTTGTTTTCTTGATTCAGTTCTCACTTTAACCTCCTTATGGACTCCTGCAATAAAGCTTTAATGCTAAAAACATAAAACAAAAAATTGTCGTCTAAGAGATATAACAAATGATCTCAAAGAACAGAGATATATAGCAATCGCAATATGAAACAATTCACTTTTGAAAAAATGATTTTGAAAATTAAGTCCCCGACAAGGGCGCCAAAAACTTGTTGGGGCTTTCTCTATCTTTAAAAGATAAGAGATATGTGCAAGCATACACGACCACAATTAATACTCAGAAGTAATCCAAGGTCGACTCCCCGTGGACTTTTGCTTTCAAAATGATTTTATAAAGTGAAATGGTTAAAAAATGGAATTGTCGGTTATGGGAAAATGCTGATAAAAGTTGTTGTTTGGAGTTGCAAATATAAAGTTATTTTATATAATACGACCTCTCTGTTTCCTACCTTAGTTTTGATAGAAAATATGGAAGATRCACACATTGGGGAAAAAGCGCCMACCACTATCTAGCTAATCCTAGCAATCTAAGTTCTACTCTTTCACGAACCACTTTTGGTTGCTAATGAGGCTAGGGAGACCTACAATAATAATATATTGCAACTTATCTAGAAATGTTCTATGCATGTTTTACTWTAAGAATATGTAAACATGTTTAGCTAAAAATGAAGGGAAAAGGTTAGTTTTATGCTCAAACAGGCCTAGACAGTCACATTTCTACAGCAAAAAATCAATCCTAATAGGAGGCCATGAGATAGAAATGGGAGGAAGCCGGCGAACAATGAGGTAGGCTTATAATTCTTTTTAAACTCAGTTACCTTYACCTGAACAGACTCTTGTAATAACCTACCGGATTCAATTTGGGTTGAGTTGACTTATGGGTCGGTTTGAGTCCTTACACCCCTAACTATGTATCCATGCAAGACARACTCGGTGTTAATATATAATATTCATTTATATATTACTGTTATAAATATTGAAATGATGTCGATGTCCATTACCCTTGATGTTACATATGTTCACTCACATTGTTGATGTGTAAATTTGGCTCTAGAAAAAAAACAAAAATAATCAACAAAACCTGTAAAATATTAAGATTACACATCGATGTGGTGCTAGCCATACACACACATCGATGCTTAAGTTAGAGCTTGGTTTATATTAAGCATAGTAAGAAATGAGTTTATACCTTTTAGTAGAAAATCTGTGGTCAAAAGTATATATTCTCATTTTGAATTTCTTAGATTAAGGAAAATCCAATTCCATTGCTTAAGCGACCCATGACCTAGGGAATCTCTCAACACACAGGCGTCTTCGATCTGAAAGGATCGAATCCCTAGCGGAAGCGGTTGACCGCTTGTGATTCAACTCGAAGTTAGSCCTCTTGGAAAGAAAAAGACTCACACTTGAAGACCATTGGCAAATATTTTTCCCCGAGCACAGATCTTGTGACAACACGAACAAACGTTCCCGAATGTGTGATTGAACAACACCACTTAGTAACCTTGCTATGTCTCAAGGATTAAGAACTCGGATTGTGGGATCTTGACTATTAGATAAGGGAAAATCGGGAAATGAAATTGTGAGGGAGAGGTTATCCTTTTTCTTTTGYGTTCTCTACCAAACTTGCCAAAAAGAAGAAAACCAACCAAATCACAAAAAGACTTSTGATTTAACCATAYGAGGGAAGAGAGAGAGTGAGAATAACTTCCCACTCTCCACCTCACTACTTTCTAGTAAAAATGCTTGGGAGTGGTGAGATTTTGTTAACTATTTTATTAAATAACATAATCAACAAAATCATTAATTATGTTATTAAATAACATAATCAACAAAATCATTAATTATTATGTTTAATTTAATAAATAAATTAAATAATTAATTCAATTAAAACTGTAACGCCCCGCGTTCTCTGACTCGTTTATTTTATGAGATAAATAGTGTCTTTGGATTTTTCCCTAAGTTGATAACTTTAATTCTTGGATTTTCTAACTTTGAAATTCTAATTTTTGGCTAAATTAGAATTAAGTTTAATTT
>NW_019104706.1:137704-147725 GCF_001995035.1 Momordica charantia
GGTGACACGTCCAGTGCTTCGGACTCGCTCCTCGAGCGCTTCTCTCTAGAGCGCTCCCCAATAGAATCCAGCTCAATCACTGGAGTTGGAACTTCAAAAGATGGACCCGCCTGGTCCTGAGCTGCATGCTGATCCACAGCAGGGGTAGCTGGATCAGAGCTCTGAACTGTCTTAAGGGCGTGAGCACAGCCCTTAGACTTGCGTTTCACGCTGCTCGTGAATCCACACACCATGGCTGCAATACGAATAAGATGAAATSTCAGAGGTAAAAACTTGAAGCTAAAATTGAAGTCGAAGTCAAACATGGCTTACCGAGCTCAGAGTTTGGCCTCGAAGCTTCAATCGGACGAACTAAAGGATTATAGTCCAATAGCCCTGATTCTAGTAGCAGCTTGTCAGTTACCAAGGTCCCGATCTTCCGGCCCCTTGGGAAGTTGTCCTTGTAGTATTTGAGGGTGTCGAAGGTGGCTTGAGTGAGCTCGGGAATCGGCTTAATTGATACTGCACAAAGCAAATGAAAGTTCGAGTTAGATGTGAAAGTCAGGAAATCAAAAGAGAAAAAAGAAAACAAGAAAGACTCCATACCTAGGTTCCCAAACCTAGCAGGCACGTSAAAGAAGAGATGACATGACCCGTCCTTTGCCAGCCACTCTCCYGAGGCAAAGAACCACTTTCCTACCCATCCCTTGATGGAGGTCGGCCCCTTGACTATACCACCTGCGCCCTTCCTTGCGCACATATAGTACCGACCAGGTTTTTTGGCTATCCTCTTGGCCTCAAAACACCCAAGGAGCTGATCAACACTTAGCAGCTCGGCCTCGTCCTCATCTCGAGCTCACAACCAAAAAAGAATGGCTAAAGCAAAAATGACACCCCACCCATTGAGGGCCACTTGAGCAGGAGCCAGTCCAGTTCGGTTTAAGAACTCTTGAGCAAAGGGATGAAGGGGAAGTCTGAGGCCGTACTCAAACATTTTTAAATATAGAGTGACCCATCCCTCTGGAGGATTGTCAGCTCTTTCCCCTTCCTCCGGAATCCTAAGGAGAATGTCATTCGGAATGTTAAACCCCCTACGAATGGGTCCGAGATAGTGCTCGGGCATCCTAGAAGGGTACTCCAGACCCTGGCCCGAGGTGGAGGTATCACTATCCTCTCCATCATCTGAGAACCTAAAGTTCTCTATTTCTTCCAACTCGGACTCTAACCTACGAGCTAGGACCGCCCCAGAGTCACTTGGTTTGGGGGGCGAACTACTTATCGTCCGACCTACACTACCCAGGCTATCGCTACTGGAGGGGGAAGATAAGAAAACTACCATGTTTGAAAGAAGAGTAAGAGCAAGGAKAAGTGACTGACATAGAGAAAGGGTTCGAGCTGGTTTCAGATCGAACTCCAGAAATTCAGGAAACGTAAGGTTGACCTGAAGTTCCGGGACTATTTATAGCTAATCGGAAAAACCTCTGCGCCGTACACGTGTAATCAACGAGCGGTTGGGATCTTCTCGGGATACGCAACGGCGAAACGCTTGAGTGTTCCGACAATCTGGCAGGTCGAAACGTCTTCCGCAACGGTCATATTCCCTCTACAAATGAAAAGTCACCACGTGTCCAAAATAAATTCGAATGAACTTCTCTGTCAGATCGAGATCGAACCTGACAGAGATGGGGCCAATGTTTGGGGATAAACATACCCGAGACACGTGAAGGACCCTTATTAGTGTTGAAGAAACCAAATAAGGATTGATTAGGTCCACCTYGGCTCTGCCGAGGTGRCCGGGTTTGCCGTTATAAAAACTATGGGCACCAAGGTTCGACCTGACTGGGGTCCGATCTGCTCGGAACCCGACAAGTCCGATATGAGAAAAAAGACAGATAACTGCCGGTCGTGTGTACTGTCGGATCCATTACCTATAAATAGAGGACTTCATTTCACGCTCAGGTATCGAATCTCACCTCGAACTAAATAAGGAGTCCGATCTATACTGACTTGAGCGTCGGAGTGCTTACCCTCTTATGCAGGTCTACTCTAGTGTTCAGGTCGGATCCGGAGACCGGGTTCGAGCTCRATTCRTGAAGAACCGTTGTGCAAATTYCTGCATAAACACATGTGAATGTGGAGATTGGAACTCTCAACCTCATGGTAGAATACATGGACCTTAACCGATGAGCTATGCTCTAGTTGGCGTAAACACCAAAATTATCTACTTTTTATCTTTGTTTGTGGTAATTTTTAGCCTCGCATGTGACATATCTTGATTGGAGGAAAAAGACATACATGGCATTGGGATGATAAGGCCGAGTCTACTTACCTCGGTATTAAATCTTAATACCAACCTGACGCCCTCTAGGGTCGAACCAACCAAGATTCCCTTGGGTCGTGTTCCCATTCTTTGGTCAAATCAGCTTGGACCTACTCGGCTCAGCCTATATTCCGACTGACTCCACGACAACATGCCGTGATCCACGCTTACCTTAAAGAGCCGTTGAGGCCTTAACGGGGACCTTGTCGAAAATTTCGCCTATAAATAGGAGTCATTTGCCTCTATGCAAGTTACTCGAACACAATATTTCTCTCTAGATACTGCTTGGATTCTTCCTGAATTGGACATCAGAGTGTTTTCTTTGCAAATCTCTTGTCCAGCTCTCTTCAGCTCATCCTCCAGGCCATCTTCTAGTCCAAGCCAAGGTTCGTAAGCCTGCTCATTTTTGTGATCAAACAATCTTCAGATGTTGTTACAATGTTATGCGTTTTTTTTAATTTTTAAGATTTTCATATATCTTTTTAATTAATTAAATATCTAATTTTCCAGTTTCAATAATATTTTTAAAATCTAACATTTTTCTCGAAAACTCCATAAATATTTTTTTTTTACTAAAAAGTTTGGATAAATTTCTTACTCCAACAAATTAAAGACATGTGTAATTCTTGCATTGTGAGTAGATCATATTTTGTAGTTGTTTTTGGTCTCGAAGAATGTATTAATCTCTATATTTATCCTCTAAGCTATCATTTAATGTAGGATTTATTATTAGACAAGGAGCTATTTTTATTCAACATGTGGAGTGCGAGAATTTGAACCTATAGAGAATTCATGTTCTGTTTCTAGTTTTTAGATTCACCAATCAAATAAAATCAATGAATATTTGTTTGGATTGTTTCTTAAAATCGGATTATGTGTAATCGAGGGAGTGGAAATGCTAAAAACAACTTTTTCAAATTTTCAGTATTTTAAGATTTCGAATCCAATACTTTAAAATGAAAAATTATATTTAAAAAGATAAAAATTTGATAAATACACTATTTCACGTTATACACTTATTTAATCTTTTTGTTAAAATTAAAATTGGTAAAATATGATGTCATATTGTAAAATACTAACTCTAACAACATTTATGTTAATAAATTAGATAATAATATTTTAGATTAAACTAAATATTTAGTAGGTAACCAATAACTTACAAATATATTACAAAACACCATGGTTATTCCATTTTTTTATTATTGAAATTCAATTTTGGTATCGGCTATCAAACACATATTTGAAAARATGGAATACAAGTACAACCGAATGACTATTAATTATAGTACATTAGACAAAAATAGTTTAAAATAGATTACTTTTTTCTTTTAATGAAAAATTTTAATATTAAAAGTTATATTTATATATTTTAGTTATAATACTAGTTATGTGATTGTTTTATTTATTGAATTCAACTCGAATATTAATTATGTTGAGATTAAATGGAAATGAGAGGTAAGAACGAGAGCGGAAGGATGCTTTTATTGGGATAGCATAAAAAACTTAACAGATATTAAACATGGAAACCCAATAGGATCAAAGCAAATGGCCGTATTGAGAGAGGTAGGTATCAGCCAACCATTTGCCCAAAGCAATCTCGGTCTTGATATTAAAATGACCACGATCCAAATTAAAGCCTTCTACGGTGGTAGTGTTCACCAATTTCAAGGAGTCGATGGTCACCACATTCGGTAGCTCTCGTTGAACTGCATCTTCTGCTGCCCTCACTGCTGGCAAATCATGAGTGTCATGCTTCATAAATGTGTCATAGACGGCTATTTTTACAAGAATGATGGGTAAAAATCGAGGCTTGATATCATTGCGAATGTCAGTAAAGAACTTCTTCAAGTTGTTTTTGTATCTATTAGCAGTGTCCCTGCTGGCTGCGTCGCTTTCCCCTTGCAACCAGAAAAGAGCACGAACCACTCCACCTTCTCGATCCGATGCTTGGATTCGTTCAATGAAATTCTTGTAAAAAGTCGCACTAGTATTGCTTGGGTTTTTTACCCATTGTTCGATTAGAGTGCCACCTCTAGCACAAGGAACTAAGCCTACGGAGCCGACCTTTGACCCGCCTTTGGCCTGTAGCTGGCGAGCAAATGCAATTGCTGGACCAACTCCGACTGTCTTATTTATGTCAATTCCCTCATGGACAGGCTCTCGTGCTACCTCCCATTGGCGCTCTGGGTTTAATCGAAGGATGGATGGGTCGGGTTGAGCCTCGGGTGGGACATACCCATCCCACACAAGGTGGCCTGGTCGATCGTTCTCAACCCCACCTCGGCCAGCCATGTTGCTTTGACCAGCGAGGATGAATATGTTCTTAGGAGAAGTAGCCCTTGAAAGGGAAGGGCCACATAACATCATACATAACAAGATCGATAGTCTCAGTATAACCATATTGACCCTTTGTCTCTGTGCAAATAGACACAGAAGGAAAGTGTAAATGGATGGAAACGACTTTTAATTGTCTAAAAAAATGGAAACTTTCCTTTGTGTCTATTTGCACAGACACAACTACTCTCCCTCGAAAACTCTRATCACTTTTGTTTTTATSGGTTGGCTAATCCTTGCCTCTACCTTTCTCCATTATGAATGCTCGCTTTTTATACTCAATTTTGGTTCTATTATTAGTATGGCATAGCTTTTAAAGTTATATTTTATTGTTTAATATTTGTGGGTATTGAGTGTTTATCGGACTAAGCCATTTTGGATCCTACCAATTTGTTAAATATATATATAAAAAAATGTAGTACTCAATGAAAATCTAAACTTATTTTGCGGGAGCCAAAGCCAGAAGCAAAGATGGGGAAGAAGGTGAAAGTCATTACCCCCYCCCACTGGTCTGACTTCAATCGATTCACATTCAAACAGTTTAAGGAGATTTTGAACTACAAGTTCTTCTTTGAAAAGGGCTTTAAGACGAACAACATGCCAGCATTTGTCAAATCGTGATGCAATAGTATAGATGTCTGAGTAATTCGCGTTTGGGGAAGGGGATCTTCGTGGGAGAATTTTTGGTTTAGTAATTAAGTTTATTCGTTTTTAGAATTTAAAAAAAGAAAAAAGAGAAATAAATATATTAGAATTATTATTTACTATTATAAATAATTATTTTAAAATATCTTTAACATTTTATTCTTGATTTAGTAATTAGTAATAAAATATCTATTAATTATTTAAAAAATTTAATTAGGGACGGGATCGGGGCGTAGTGGTAAATGCATTCCCTTTTTATTGAGCGGTTACCCGACCCTACGGGAATTTTTATCATCCCTAATGTAGATACTTGAAAATAAAAATTTTGAGAGATAAAAAATCTTTTTAAACAGAAGTTTTAGAGAGAGTAAAATTAGAGAAATAAATAAAAAGTTTTAGAGAGAGTAAAATTAGAGAAATAAATAAAAAGATTGCGAGACAAATATTATTGAGAGAAAAGATAAGGCAAAAAAGAAAAAAAAATAACTGAGAGTTGGAGGGAGAAGGAAAACAAAAAAAACAAAAATTATAGTGAGAATAAAATTTAGACAAAAAAAAAATCAAGACATATTTGTTACAGAAAAATGATTAAATAAAAAGAGCAAGAAATGTTTAGTAAAAGAAAATTGAAAATAAAAATTTAGAGAGCGAAAAGTTTGAGATATATTTACTACATAAAAAATATATTAGAAATAGAATTCAAGGTGATAAAAAGTGAAATTTGAGAGAGAAAAAAAAGTTTAGGACAGATATAATATTTTGAGAGAGATAAAAATAGGAGTGATGTTAAATGCATATGAAAATATTGGCGAGGGAGAAATAATACTAAATATTTCGGAGATGAAAATTTTAGAGAGAGAATGATCCTATGCTAACACATAGTGGAATGGGTATTTTCAAGAATAAAATCTTTGCGGCTACCAGAGGGAGGGGAAAATCAATATCCACCCCTTCATCACGACGGTCATGAGCCCCATCGTTGATAGTGTGKGAGTTGACTATAGCCTGAGAGATCATGATCTCAGGAAGCACCTCGTCGACAAGAAGAGAAAGGCCTCATGGGGCCTAGAGATCTCTTTGTCCTGCTCTAAATAATACTCCAACTCTGACCTCAAGGCCCAGTCAAATTACACACCTTTAACACCAGAGGCCGTAATAACGAGGGAAGAGTTCGACCTGATGAAAAACAAGTTTGTCGAACAGGTTAAGGCACTTAGGGCGAAGTGCGAAAGGAAAGAAAGTCTTTTTGATAACGGCGAGATGGGTGAATCGTCGTTCACCTCGGACATTTTGGAGGCCCCATCCCTCCAAAGTTCAAGACGCCCGCCATGAAGCCCTATGACGGGTATAAGGACCCAAAGGATTATGTGGAAGTCTTTGAGGGCCTCATAGACTTCCAGGCGGCGTCTAACGCCATCAAGTGCCGAGCCTTTCAGATCGCTCTCACGGGGAATGCTCGGCTCTGGTACAGAAGGCTGTCGGCGAGGTCGATCTCGACCTACAGTCAGCTGAAGAAAGAGTTCATTAGTCAATTCTCTTATCGACAATATGACAGGAAAACAGCCACTCACCTCGCCACCATCCGGCAGAAGGAAGGTGAGACTTTAAGAGAGTACGTGACCCGCTTCCAAAAGGAGCAGCTTAAGGTCGCGCATTGCTCTGACGATTCGACCATGTGCTACTTCTTTACTGGCCTGGCCGACGAGACTCTGACAGTCAAACTAGGAGAGGAAGCACCGTCAACCTTCGCTGAAGTCTTGCAGAAGGCTAAGAAGGTTATAGACGGGCAAGAACTACTTAAAACCAAACAAGGTCGGACAGACAAGAGGTCCGACCAGAAGAAGCCAGGTGTCCAAGAGAAGGGAAAGTCTGATTCTAAGTTTAAGGACAAGGGGTCATCTTCCCAAGGTCGATCTGATTATAAGATGTCCGACTCGGACTCCAACTGGAGGGGGCCCTATGAGAGGTACACCCCAACCACCATTCCGATCTTCAAGATTCTCACCAATATTGAGGAGAACGGTTTGGAAAAACTCCTTAAGCGACCTGATAAGCTTAGAGGAGACCGAGAGAAGCGCAACAAGGACACGTACTGTCGTTTCCATCGCAATCACAGCCATGATACCTCGAGTTGCTGGGAGTTGAAGCGCCAGATTGAAGACCTGATTCAAGATGGCTACTTCAAAAAATATGTAGGCAAGCCGGGCGCGAGCTCGGTAGAGAAGAAAAAAGAGAGGAAGCATTCAAGGACGCCACCTCGGAGAGATGACCGACCTGCGGTCATCAATACCATCTTTGGCAGTCCTAGTGGGGGCCAATCCGGGAACAAGAGGAAGGAGCTGGTTAGGGAGGCTCTTTGGGAAGTCTGCAGCATTCAAGAGCAGAAGCTGACCTGCCCTATCTCCTTCTCCGACTCCGATCTGGAGGGGTGACACTTGCCCTACAACGATGCCCTGGTGATCTCGCCATTCATATACCATGTCCAGGTCAGAAAGGTGCAGGTAGATGAGGGCGCTTCTGCCAACATTCTATCTCTCACCACTTACCTAGCACTGGGATGGACCAGGGCACGGCTGAAGAAGAGTCTGACCCCCTTAGTAGGGTTTGCGGGAGAATCTGTCACCCTAGAGGATTGCATTGATCTTCTCATCACTATCGGCCAAGGTGATACCCAAGTCAYTCGGATGGTCGAGTTCGTGGTAATAGATGGCAGGTCGGCCTACAATGCCATCTTCGGACGACCTATTATCCATTCACTTCGGGCCATCCCATCGACTATGCACCAAGTTATGAAGTATTCTATGATCAACGGAGTCGGCATGATATGAGGAGAGCAGAAAATGTCCCAACAGTGCTACACCTATGTATTCAAAGGTTCAGCAGTTTACACTTTGGAAGAGCAGTCAGATCCTCTAAGTTCAGCAACTAAGACTTACGAGAACGAGCTGCCCAAAATCAACCAACGGGAGGTGGCGGCACCAACAGAAGAGTTAGAGCTTGTCCCTTTGCTCAAACCAGAGAAAGAAGTGAGCATAAGCACTAAGCTGGGGGCTGCGGACAGGGAAGAACTCATCTCCTTCCTCAGGGCGAACACTGGCGTGTTCGCATGGTCTCATGAGGACGTGCCGGGTATAGATCCGAAGATCATGGTTCATCGCCTCAACATCGACCCATCATTCCGACCTGTTAAGCAAAAAAGAAGACCTGTAAATAGGGAAATGAGTGATGTAATTGTTGAAAAAGTAAACAAACTTTCAAAAGCTGAATACATAAAAGAAGTTTTGTATCCTGAGTGGCTCTCTAATGTTGTCCTGGTTTAAAAATCCAACGGAAAGTGGAGAATTTGTGTAGATTTCATCAATCTTAATAAGGCTTGTCGAAAAGATTGCTTCCCACTACCAAGAATCGACCAGCTCGTAGATGCTACAGTCGGTCACGAGCTGCTCACCTTTATGGACGCCTACTCCGGATACAACCAAATAAAAATGTATGAGCCAGATCAAGCCCACACCTCTTTCACAACCGACCAAGGTCTATACTGCTACAAGGTCATGCCCTTTGGTCTAAAGAGCGTGGGGGCGACCTATCAAAGGATGGTGAATAAAATATTTGCCAACCAGGTCAGACGCGATATGGAAGTCTATGTGGATGACATGCTTGTCAAAAGCTAGCAAACCAGATCGCACCTGGCCGACCTGACTGAAACCTTCGCAATACTYAGAAAGTATCAAGTGAAGTTAAATCCTGCCAAGTGTGCCTTTGGAGTCTCGTCTGGCAAGTTCCTTGGGTTCATGGTCAATAATCGTGGCATAGAGGCTAACCCAGAGAAGATAAATGCTGTTCTCGAGATGCAAGCACGAAGGACCCTTAAGTAGCTACAGTGCCTTAATGGGAGAATCGCTGCCCTCAACAGGTTTGTCTCTAGGTCCATCGACAGGTGCATCCCCTTCTTCAAAGTGTTAAGAACTGAGGGGCCATTCGAGTGGACAGCCAAGTGTGAGGCAGGTTTTAAAGAACTCAAATGCTACCTCTGCTTTGCACCATTGCTCGCGAAGCCCATGCTAGGAGATAAACTACATTTATACTTGGCCGTGTCAGACAGCGCTGTCAGCTCSGTCCTTGTCAAACAAGATGGAGTACGGCAGAGTCTTGTCTATTACACAAGTAACGCCATGACCGAGGTCGAGACCAGATATCCTCAAATGGAGAAACWGGCCCTCACCTTAGTCACTGCGGCACGAAGACTAAGGTCGTACTTCCAAGCCCATACCGTGACCGTGCTCACAAACTTGCCGTTGAAGTAGGTCTTTCATAAGCCAGAGGCGTTTGGACGGTTGATCAAATGGGCTGTAGAGCTAAGTGAGTACGATGTCGAGTTCAAGCCTCGAACAGTTGTAAAGGGACAGGTCGTTGCGGACTTCATAGTGAACTCACTCCTCCGCCAGCTCAGACCTCCTCGTTCGACCAGCCGTGGACGATGTACGTAGATGGGTCTTCGAATGAGAAAGGGTGTGGCGCAGGTGTGCTCCTCCTCGCCTCGGATGGTATGCGTTTTGAATATGCCCTGCGCTTCAACTTTCGTACCTCAGACAATGAGGCCGAGTACGAAGCCCTGTTGGCTGGACTGCGCATGGCAAAAGGGTTGGGGGCCACTCACCTTCTAATTTTCAGTGATTCACAACTGGTAGTGAATCAAATTAAAGAAGAGTATCAAGCAAAAGACTCTCGGATTTCGAAGTATTT
>NW_019104706.1:162151-180291 GCF_001995035.1 Momordica charantia
GAGGTAGAAGGTATTCTTTATATAAGAGACAAAGTTAAAGGAAGTTATGTTTCTGAATGTTCTTCAGATGATAACAAGCATTCTGGAAATTATGAAAGGTGGTCCAAAGGTAATTCGAAAGGATGTTTTAGGTGTGAAAAGTCGGAACATATCAAACGTGATTGTCGAGTGAAGGTGGAATGTAGTCGATGTGGGAAACCATGCCATATTAAACAAAATTGTTGAGTGAAACTTAAASAAGCATAAGCAAATGTTTTATATGAAATTAACAAGCCTGAACAACTCAATTGGGAATATTGTTTATCAATTGAAGTTATTGATCAACTCATTAATTGTTGTACTCATGCTTCTTTTTATTATAGTGAGGATTGATCTGATGGTTCTGGTTGTTTTTATCATACTACTGAAGATGTACCTCTTCTTTACGATGTTTGTTGAAGAAGAGCCAATGCAATGGCTGATAATTTCTTACATCGTGATGTGGAAGAAGGACACGTCAATATTGAAGATTGTGAGTTGGGCAGTGTTCCTTGTAAAGATGTTTGTCATGGTCCAAGTCCGAAGAAGGATTTTGTTTCAGTCTCTCAGGCTGCTGATGTTGAGAGTTTTTCTAGAAACAAGTTGAATTGTGGTATAAATTCTTCTCCTTCTTGTGCTAAAGATAGTACAAGCTTAAGTTGTTTAAATAATCCAAATGTTAGTCTTATAGCTAGACTTATTGCTGGGTCAACATTTGGTTTTTTGGTTGGATTATTATTTTTCTGCAAGGGTAACTATAAAGGCTACACATCCGGAGTCTTTGTAGATGTTGTAGGTGAAGTTGATCGAAGAGTTTCTTTTGGTCAAGATTTGCGTGGAGCGAAAGCGTTGAGGGACATGCTTTCCAACATGAGAATTTGAGTACTGTTGTCCACCGTTCTCAAGAACTTAAGCTTGAGGACCTTACTTTGGATTGACCTACTCAAATGTGTATGTTGGACACAACTCGAGGTTTAGAGTATTGTTTTGAAATTTGCAATCCAATGATTACTCGTCAAGGTATTGTGGTTGTTAATGTGTTGCTTGATGAAGATTTTGGAGCCATCGGGAAGGACGTATATTTTTTGTTATGACATAATGTGTTTGGACCTTGTTACATGTTAAAATTGACTTCTTGTGCTTGGAAGAAGAAAATGATGTTCTACTTCTCGACCATGTCAAGAAACCGAAAAGAGAGAAGCAACTGAGTGTTGTCGTGGTTGTTTGTAATGACTACTCCTATGGAGGAAGATTGAAGTAATCAGAAGTGCAGAATGTTGTTGCCTTTATGTTTAGAGTATTAAGAATTAGTGCAAACATGAAGTTAGTTTAATAGTTTAATTCCTAGTATTTCCATATTTTTAGGAGTTATGTTTAGTGGGTAATTTAATGGTCGATAATTAACYAAGTAGTAGTGAGTGGATATGTAACTTAAGGAGTAGTTTTTTGGTTAGTGACTTAGTGGCCTAATGGGGTTAGTGGAAGACAAGTTTAAGGTTAGTGGCCTAAGTAGTGGGTTAGTGGTCGGTTATTTACTTTTCCTATAAATACTATGTAMCAATCTCAATTCAATGAATAGAAGTTTTTCCTTCGTACAATTTCTCTGTTGTTTTCACACATGCTATTCTCCTTGTTTTCGTTCAAAATATTAATGGGTGTTTGATTCAAGAGTACTTTTTAAACATTTATGAAAGGCAAGGGTAGTATTGAAATTTGGAGAGGATATATAAGTATTTCTGAAACAGAGTAGATAGGTTGTCAAACTATCCCAAGAGTTCCAACTGCCAAAATGGGAGCTTCACCAAACTTTTTCTATCACCATTTAAAAATTTAACTTGTATGTAGTTTTTCTATCTTCTTCTACTTCTTTTTCATTTATTTTTTTTTCGGGGGATAAAGCACTAAATTATCAATTTTTTAGCTAATGTCCTTGATCTATGTTAAGAGTTTTAATTCTACTTAAAAGTTTTAAACATTCAAGATTACCCAATTTCTGTAATTTGTTTTAAAGATAACTCTTTGTTAGCAAGTTCCATTAAAATATTTAATGTTGTTAAAAGATTAAACACATAATTAAGATTTTTAAATTATAATAAGCAAAATCTATACCAAATATATATATACACACACACATACATACATGCATTAGCAACTACATTAGGAATATTTGTATTATTCAACCTTTTCCCAAACCATGTTGGAAATGTATACTATTTAAACGTAGTAAATACATCCCAATAAGCATTCTCAAACACAGTATTAATATCACTAAAAAATAAATTTAAATGTTTACCTTTGCAATAAAGCTTTTGGAACCAACAATAACCGATCCAACCGGTGCACCCAAACCTTTTGATAGGCATACCTGAGTCAAGTGTCAAGGCAAATATAATGAAAGTATTTTCTCGATACATCAAAGTTGTAATGAAGAAYTGTTAGTCGAGACCAGATAAAAGATAGGGAAATATTCACATAATAAAGTAGGTAAACATACTGATACTGAGTCAGCAGCTTGTACTAATCGATCCACGGAAACGCCAAGTGCCTGAGAATAATTTTTGTTAACATATGAAAATCTCTCTTATAAGATGATTGCTTTTTGTGTGAAGAAAATAATGGTCCAAAAGCCATATGTCAATAAGTTTAAAAGAGGAAGAAAAAATGTTCTTAGGTTTCGAAATTTTGCAAATATGATAGAATTTTAACTTTCTAGACTGTTTGATAAAATTGGTTGTTTATTGAACTGTCACTCTGTGTAACAAAATTAAAAGGAAAAAAAAAAGCAAAATACTTGATTTCTTATCAACGAAACCAATATTGTTGTCACAACCACTATATATTTGATAACTTAGGGAGAGAAATGAAAAAACAAATTTTTTTTTTAACAATAATGAGTTCAATTTTTCAATGGTAGTGGAGACAATATTTGATCCTCACCGTAGTTTTCTTTTCCATATTCAAAGTGAAAACATACAAAACACTATGTCGTGTCATATTACGAAAAGTTGGCAACCGTTACTTTTAACTTCCACGACAATCCCAAACTAAACCTAGCATGACTACAAACGGTGGGAGAAATAAAAATATGACATATTGGTTGTCAAAAAATGGTGAACTTGAATAGATGAACGGGAAGAATGGGAGAGAGAAAATAAAGTCTGAGTGGAGAGATGAAAAAAATCTATTAGTGAATAGACTAGAAAATATATTTAGCTTCAAAGAAAAAAAATGAAAACTTAATAGATTAGGGAATAAAAAGGGTTAGTTCCTCTTGTTGGGTAAATCTAAACCTAACTTAACTAATTAATGCATATATATACTACATTCAAAAGATAGGAGGTACGGATCCTTTGTTTAACTCGTAAAAAAAATTGCCCCCCTTTATTAGGCAGTACTTGTTGAGATACTCRTAAATAAATGAATGAAGTTTACCCAACTCATCAGCTTAAGTTTTTGTGTTGAGTAATAGTTTATTCATGCTTAATATGGTATCAGAATGCGACGTCCTGAATTCAAACCCTTGCATTATTGTTGGTTGAATGGTAGTTTATTCATCGTTAACAGTACTCACAATTGAGGCATTGAAAATGCGAGCACCATCAATGTGAAGTTTCAGACCATGCTTCTTAGCTAACTCTCCAACTTCATCAGTATATTCTACCGAAAGACATTTTCCTCCAGAACTGCATTTCATCATAGTTTCTTCATCAACTGTATAATTTAAAAGAAAAGCAACTTTTCTATCAAGTAAATTGCTGCTAATATGTTAATTCCATCCGTCCAACACTTATATCATATAACTATTTAAGTAATACATGTCAAATTGATTTGAAGCAGGTTTAAGCATTCGAGGGTGGAAGCATTAAAATACAAACACTAGATAGACAATCTTGCACATTAAAAAACCTATTAGAAACATTTTTCAAAGAGACTTATTAAACACACCTCTAAAAGTCAACTTGATGATCAACTTTTTAATGATAATTATTTAACAAAAATCTTAAACTATTTGTTGACTTAAGAACTATACTACTACATCTTGGCTCCAAATGTAGACATCTACTTATCGAGTAACTAAACAAACACCATGCATATGTCAGGTTTTGTTAAATAATTATGAAAAATTAACGGAATGAGTAAAATAGCTTTTCTTAACGTAAACTTCTAAGAGTGAAAATAAAATATTTGAAAAGAACCCAAACAAAGTAAACATAAAGTCGATAAATATTACACGATACTTACTTTGCATGTGAATTCTCTAAACAAACGAGCCTTGTCGTTGGGAAGAAGAGCTCGCCCTTTGGATTTCTAATGGCAGCTTCAATCAAATCGATGTCCATTGTTCCATCAGCATTATTCTTGACCGTTCTTGGATGAACTCCTCCAATGGTGGCAATGCCTCCATTTTCCAATATATGGATATGGGAATTGTGTCCTAAAATGACTTCACTTCCTCTAATCTCACAATGAACAAGAACACTGATGAGATTTCCCATGGTGCCTGATGGAACAAACAAAGCTGCTTCTTTCCCAGTCATCTTTGCCATCTCTTCTTCCAACTGCAGGGCTATGGGGTCATAGCCTAAGACATCATCGTCGACCTCGGCCATTGCCATTGCAGCTCGCATTGCTTCGGTCGGTTTCGTCACAGTGTCGGACCGCAGATCCACCTTTCTACTCACCATCTTCACCAAACCCTAGCTTAGAGATCCTTTGTAGAAAGAGAAAAATTAATCACTAAAGAGGTCACTTGGTWATTCCAATACCATAGGCTTTGTTTTTCTTCCATATAAAATACGAAAAAAGAAAGAAGAAATAATAAACAAGGAACAATAAGGATTGTCAAATAAACTTTAGTAGTGATTTGGTAATGTTTATGTTTCTSCTTTTTAGTCTTATATTTTATAGAAATATAAGGACCTATTTGGTAAATAATTTAGATATATTGTTTCTTGTTCKTRGATTCACTAAATCAAATGGATTGAATGAATATCGGTTGGACAGAATTGTTTATGAAAAYTGATTTTGGATTCTGTAATTTAAATAGTGAAAATTATGGAGACAAATTTATCATGTTTCCAATGTTTTCAGATTTAGAATCCAAAACTTTAAAATGCATAATTATATTTAAAAAGATAAAAACTATGAAAATACACTATTTCATGTTAAAATTTATTTTATTTTTGTTAAATTCTTTTAGTACATATTTTTGTTAAATTAAAACATGTAAAACATAATATATTATAAATTATATGATATTGTAAAATACTGGTCGTAACAAAGACTTATAACATTTATGTTACTAAATTAAGTAATAATATTTTAGATTAAACTAAATATTTAGCAGGTAAACAATGACTTACAAATATACTACAAAACAAAATCCATGATTATTTTTTTTTTAAATTGATATATTCAATTTTCATATCTACTCCCAAACATATATTTGAAAATATGGAACACAACTCTATTTTCATTAAATCTTTTGTCTTTCAGATTTAAAAATCACAAACCAAACAGCACCCCAAATGTTTGGTTATCCTGTTTCTCATTTCTTATTTAGGCAACATCACGTACAATTTTGGAAATCATAAAGTTACATATAAACATATATAAAAACATTATTTTAACAACTTTTACTTGTAAAATGCATTATAGATATCAAAAAATATATTATATAACAAAACAATTTTCAATATTTAATACAAAACAATTTTCAATATTTAATTTAAATTATTTGAGAGAGCACTAGTTGCAAAAAATAATTATATTTTTTTCCCAATAACAAAGAAAAGAAAAAGGGCAATAGAAACGGTTATTAAACCGATTTCTGTTTCTATTTCAAAAAAAAAAAAAATTAAATAAACTATCAAACAAATGAGCTTTTTTCTTGTTCCTAATTATGAAAAACAAAATTAAGGCTCTTAGTTTATCATTTTTTACCTGTAAAATAAGAAGGGGAAACGAAAACTTACCAAAGGGGCCTTAAAAAACTACCTCATTTCATAGAAAATAAAATAGTAATTTCTCAACTCCCCAACTGAATATACAAAGAAAATTTGTGGTTCCTTACCATTGAAATGCAAATATATCTTCAATTGGCACTTCAAACACTTAAAAAAAAAACAGAAATATTGAAGTATTACAAAAAAGTAATAATAAAAATAATAATTCAGAAACAAAGATCAAAATAATTGTCCTAATCAGAAGAGAAGAAAAGGAAGAAATTGAAAAAAGAAAAAGCAAATGAATTTCTTTGGTAAGGGAGAACCTGAATTCCAAGGCTTCAAGTTTTCCACAAGAATTTAAGACTTTGGGTCATCATTTTATAGTGTGTGTGGCTACACTACAAAAGAATAAGGATCTCCCAACTCATCAATTCATATCCGTTAGTAGTGTGTGATTTATCAACTTTCACTTTTATTTGATTCTTCTTTCACACTATCTTAATAGTTAAGAATCACCTTTATAAGTTTATGCAATTCATTAGTGCACTAATTATATTCTTCATGTTTTCAATTTTCATTTTAGTCCTTAAACTTTCAAAATTATAACCATTTTGGTCCACAAGAAAATATTTCGAAATTGGCCCAATAAGGAAACATGTAACGAGCTTGTGGTACTTTTCCTATAATAACCCAATAGCAAATAAATGATYAGTAGTGAAACTAACTCTAACCATTCTCATTGTGCTGTCAACTTTATTGCTCAATCCAATATATTGGTCGCAATTTAGATACTACTTGGTTTTCAATACATGCCTACATCGGAAGGGTGATCCATGTAGTCGAAGACATATTATCCCTTTGTTAAATCATTATAAAATAATGAAAAAAAACCCATAATTATTATTATTTTGGGCTARAAGGAGGTGTGGATATTTAAAACATCAACCTGATAAAGATCAATATTTTAATATTTTAATTAGTTAAGTTATATCAGTCGTCACATAATAATAATTATTTTGTTAAAGTCCAGATACTAAAATTAACATGTTAAAAGTTCAAAATGTCAATATGAAACTTTATGCATTGAAATTAATTTAAGTATTTTTTTTTATTATCTAATAGGTAGTTTACCTGGTAATACGAGTTATTATAAAATTATCCTCGGAAGAAATGTTTGTTAAAGAGTTTAATAAATGATAATAGGAAAAACCATAATTATTATTTCTTAAACTTTAAGAACTGAAATAGAAATTTTTAAAARTTGGAGGATTAAAATGGAATAGTTATCCAATTTTCATCCACCAAGATTTAAGCCTATTTTTAATCTCATATGTAATTTATCTAAGGATGTGAATTTTCAAATGTTTAGAATTGATAAAGTTCTACGTTTTGTTCTTTATATTTTTAAAYGATTCAAAAAATTCGAATAACTAAGACTCATTTGAAAACTATTTCCCTATATTTTTATGTACACATATGTATACACTTATATATAAACACAGCCACACAAATATATATATAACTACTCTTTTTTAAAAAAATATAAAACATCTATTAAATAAAAAGACACATAGTTTATTAAAAACTATATTTTAAAATTATATAAAAAAAATATGTATACATATATGCATATATATATATATGGTAAATTATACTTTCAGTCCAAGAATTGTTACCTTTCATCTATTTGTCTCGCAACTAAATGGTAAGCAAATTAGTAGATGGGTTTTAGAGAGAAAAATAAATAAATAAATAGCACAACAACAATTATATTGTGTTTTCCCGGTTATTGCTCAAAATGAATTTTTRCTTTTATTTACAAAATAATATATTAACAAACTGTATATTTACATTATCCAAAATAAATAAACAAAACGTAAGGTTCAAATTATTGGTCCGGTACTAGATGTAGAACTTCCCCCAGGCAGTTGGATTAATTAAAACATCAGTAATCTCTCTTAAAATATGTGAATTAGTTTGAGATTTAGAAGTCTAACAACTTCTTATTTGTTGATAAAGGAAAAAAAAACTTCTTATCTATTTATTTTTCTTAAGAAAGGTCTAACCACTTATACTTAAAGTTAGCACAAAAACTATTTTTGTTAAAATAAAGGGAAGACCAAAACGAAAAGTTATCATGTTAGTTGCATTTAAATTTAAATCGTCCATAGTACCAACTTCATGAGTGAAATTAATTTAAATCTAAATATATAATTTTAGTTCCTAATGTCTGTGTCATTTGCTATTTTAAAATTTTCAATTTCAATTTTTATGTATTGATTTTTTTAATTAAATTCTTATTGTCACTAAACATTACAAGATGAATAATATATGACTAAGAAATGTATATTTGATATTGATAATTTTGTATGTATACCAATTTGAGTAGAATTTAACTAATAAATATTCTCAATTAAAATATTCGAGGTTCGAATCCCCACGGTTACAAATACATAGAATTTAATTGACATATATTCTCAATTAAAATGTCGGAGGTTCGAATCTCCGCTGTCACACATATATACAAACACACACATATATATTGATCTTAATATAGTAATAAAGTCATTTGGGATCAGAGAATTCGCTATGGGAGTCAAGTTTTATGAACTATGAAATTCATAGGTTATCGATTTTATGGATGTGCATGTCACTTCATCTTTTTGTAATTATTATTATTATAAAGAATAGTATTTCATTTTTGAAATACTAAAAGGAAGGGTCTGAGACATCTTATCAAAGACAATTGTGAAAAGGATCTCCCATTAACATTTAAATCATGAAGACTATAATTAGTGAATGGAGAAACATCTATACCAAGAGAGAAGTAACGTTAATATAGAATTTTTTCTTTTTCCTTTTCTTTCTTTTTTCTCTCTTCTTCTTCTTGAGATCCGTAASATCGAAGATATTCGAACCTCTAACATTTAGATAATATACCATCTATAAATTATATATTGACCCGTATATAATAACTTTGACTATATAAGCATTAACATTTTTGGGTGGTAACGACTTTTTTTTTCTATTAAAAAATAAAAAATTTATAAATCACGAAGTTTAATTTTAGGGAGAAAATTGAAAACTGGCCCAAACATTGTCTTAATTGTGTAAATGTGATTTTCACAAACTGTTTGTTTAAAGTTGGATTTTTGTGGAGGAATTCAATCTTTCCGAGTCAAGTCAAGATATCTCTATTCAGAAAAAGACCTTTGGACCATTAAAAAAAAATTGTTTTAACTTTTTTATAAAGATATTCTGAAAAGTAAGACTAGGTGAATTTTGTAGAAAAAACAAAGCATATATCCTTAAAGAACAAAACAAAAACAGARCATATATTATGTACCCACCTACATAAAATTGCCAAAGGTTGTTTCAATAATAGAAAATTAGAACGAATATTATTAATAAATATACGTATATTTAAAAAGAATACAAACTCTATTTATAAAAACAAAAAAACAAAAAAGCTTGTTTAACAACCTTCTTYTTCTTTTTCTTTTTTCTTTTCTTTTCTTTTTTTATTTTTTTGATCTAAAATTCACTTTTTAAAAATATGTTCCAAAGTATAAACCATATTTATTATTAATAAATTATCGTACAAAAATTTAGTTATTTTAGCTACAAAAACTTTTTCTCTTTTTTATTTTATTTTACTTTTTTATTCTGTTTTTGAGTTCAAGAAGTCCAAATACACGTAGATGGGTGAGCSATGAAACAGTCGATAACCTTGAATTTTGTTTAGTTAGAAAGGTTTTATCTCACCAAGTCTAAACATGTTATAGATGCTATGAGGAAGGTTTTTTAAATCTGTTTGAAAATTTGATTTTGTTAGACGCGAAATGTACATAGTTCATTTGAAGTGATGCCAAAGAAGTGATGTGAGCCGAACCATTTGGGGCATGTCGATAGTGTAATTGATAAGACTTGATTAAAGGCTAAAAAGAGTAGTTTTCATGCTTGGTTGGGAGTTAATTATGATGGAAAATGTATGTTAATGCATATAACTCATGGAAAATGTGCATATTTCGTTATTAAGGACTTAGACAAGTAGTTAGAAGCAAATAGAGGCTAATTGATGAAAATTTGTTTATTTTGTAAGGCAAATTGGAAATTGATAATTGTAATGGGTCAGACACATTGCATGCCCAGAATTTCCAGCTTATTAGAAGGATGCGCCAGCCAATTGCTTTGAAAGTTCCAGCTTCACAATACTTCAACCACATTCGATGCCTAGATTGTCAAAACGGGAATAACAACTTTTGGCCAAGTAATTGGTCCAAGATTTGTTATTAGTTCCTAAAATCTCTACAACCTCATTTGGTTCCAACYTCCCATGCATTTCTCAATATCTTGTTACCTCCATGGTCTATAAAAGGAGCTCCCAAGCATCACTTCAAGGTATCTGATTTCCATGCTTTGCTTTTTCTTTCWAAATTCTTGTCAACATTAGCTTTTAAGTTTTAATTCCAGCTTTAARTTTTGTTCTTCCTTTATTGTTTTTACAATTATTCTTTCTTTATTTTATTTCAATTCTATTTGTTCTAGTTTGTACTTTCCTTTCCATTTCAATGAAAATGYATCACTYTGTTACMTTCTCTTGTTTTGTCATTTATTTTACTTCCATGAGTAGCTAAATTGTTTCTTCAACCCTCATACGAATACTTTAGTTCTTATCACTATAAATTACATCTATCAGTGAGCACGGCGTATTACGATCTCTTTGCTTATCTTGATTGATACAATTTATCCAGTTGATTTTCTTGTTGGCCACTTGTTTAAATCACACTAGTTTGAATTTAATTCTGAGAAGGTTAGAGTCAAACGGATCTCATCAAGGTAAAACGGAAAGTTACTTAGAAATAAGAACTAAAACAAGATCCTAGACATAGGCTCTCTTACCCGTTAAATGTAAGTTGGCATTTAATTCATTTAGGATTCTAGAGTTGCATAGACATATCTAAACACTAGCCTAAACGTCTAAACAAACCAAAAGCGGTATGGAATAGGAGTTGAAMCAGTTTGCATAAATTAAGCGTAATTATGGGCACATTTGGTAGGTGTAATTCATCATTTTAGAACTAAACAAAAGTAGGGGGTTGGCCTTTTAAATTCTATTATTTTCGTGTCTTTTTCGTGTTCAACCAATCTCACCAATTTTTATGACAAACTTGATTGCTCATTCCARCAGTTTTCAAATTCAATTTTAAAAGAAAAACTAGTCCTTGYGGAGACGAACTTGGAATATTTCCAAATTATTACTAGTGACAGTGTGCAATTGCACTTATCCTCTAGCTATTAAGTTGAGGCACAACAGTAATGAAAAGAAAGATAACAACAAAGTGAAAGCAATAGAGAATTTGGACAAAGGAAGAACTTTATCCATTGAATAAGAATTGTTACAAAGTATTTATAAGAAAAATAATAACTGACCACTAACCCACTACTTAGTCTACTACCTTTCAAATTTTATCTAAAGCAATACCACAGCTCCAACTAAGCTACTAACCTTTAAATTCTCAGACTTACAAATCCACTTATCCACTACTAATTAATACTATCAACCATAAAATTAACTACTAAGCAGAACTCTTAAGACTAAGAAATAAACTAACACATGTTTGTCCTAATTCTTAACACTCCCCTTAGTGCATACAGTGAATTTGTCCTTATAATGTCTTCAATCTTACTATAGTTCTTATTATTGAGAGAGAAATGAGAAAGTGGGGAAGTGTGAGTTTCATTCAATGATGCTACATATTTATACACACTCTAAGTCTAAAAATAGACTCAACTAATTCCACATAAAAGGCAACTACTCCACTAGCCATAAGAATAGCAACCTACCTAGTTGACTTGACTATAACAAAAAATAACCCTAAAAACTTCCTAGAAACTAGGACTTTGACTAGACAAATTCAAAACTAAAAGAATCAAACTTGCAATTTGAGTTAACTTACACTTACTCTATAAAAGTAGTCATTACTTTTTGTCTCTCCCATATGAAACCGATCAACTGTAGCACCAGTTGATTCTTCCGTTTCAGTTATTGACATGGCCGAAGAGTAAAAGATCATTTCCTTCCTCAAAGCAGAAGAAGTTAATTTGAATGTAACAAAATCCAAACATATCATGTCATAACAAAAAATATCCATCATTTCTAATGATTCTTTAGTAGATACATACTTCAGTGCTATATGGCTCATATTACCCAAACTTGAGTGACATCAATCATTCGACCAACAAACAACTTTGTTAGGCCAAAATCATCAACAATCACTTAAAAATCTTCATCAAGCAATACATTAGCAACCACAACACCATGATGAGTAATCTTTGGATTGCAATGCTCACAAAASTACTATAAACCTTGAGTCGTGTCATGTCTGTTAAGAAACCCTTGAGAGTTGGACTAAGAACCTTGCTAACGAAAAAGACCCATAGAACTCAATTCCAAAAACCCCAAAAACAAGTATGGAATCAATCCAAGAAAAAGTTTAAGAACGAATTACCTTGATGATCAATATCAAGAGTAGAGAAAACTCGTTTCTAAAMTCGTGATTCGAATCACTCCACAGGAGGTATGATCAACACCCCTTGAATGATCCTAACATGCAAATTTTAAAGACACAAGATATTGCACAAGAAATGGGAGATAAAGCTCTCAACCAAGCTAATAAGAAAACTCACTTTTCATTAAACTTCAACTTGTGTTTACAACAAGACATCTCAAGGCTATATATAGCTATCCTAGCAAGCCATATGAAAAGTCTTAAGCAAATGAAAAGACTTGTAACTTACAAGAAATGAAAAGCCTTGCAAATGAAAAGACATAACTTCAATAAATGGAAAGACAAGCAAATGAAAATGTTAAGAACATGGAGAGTTTAACAAAATAAATTGCAATCCCGTCCATAATGAAGGATGTGAGTGTTTGACTTGGTTTTTGAATTGAATGAGTTGACTTTGACTTGTTTTGATGGAGCTGACTTTGACCTTGACCAAGTTGACTTTGACTTGCCTTAAAAACACTTAAAAGTGCATAACTTGCACCAAATTGAAGTGCATAGTTCCAACTTCTTGCACATCTTCCTTTATTTCTCTTGTCGAGTTCAAGAACGCTTGGACACGAAGTAGCAAGGCTTGTTGAAGTTTCCTAGCTCTCGATCTTGTAATCGGTCCATGAGACATAACAAAGGAAGCTCCTTAGTTCATATCATCCTCCCCATCTTCAGAAGGATTCGTCCTCGAATCGAAGTCATCACCTACATCAAAAGGAGACAAATCAGAAACATTAAAGGTAGCACTCACCTCATACTTACCTAGCAAATCAATCTTATAAGCATTATCATTGATCCGTTCAAGGACTTGAAAAGGACCATCGCCTCATGGTAGTAACTTAGACCTTCGTTGAGTTGGAAACCGTTCCTTTTGAAAACGTACCCAGACCCAATCCCCTGGTTGGAAAACGATGAGTTTGCGTCCTTTATTGATGCGGGAAGCAACCTTAGTGTTTTGCTTCTCAATCCTTTCCTTAACTTCTTTATGTAGCTTATGGAAAAGATCAACCTTTGTGCTAGCATCATAACTATTCTTCAAATTTGGGCCATGGCAACCATCTTACAAACAACACCGCTCTATTCACGATTTTCAACATTGACATGTCCTTCTTTCACATCAGGATGTAAGGAATTATCGACCGCCACATCGATTCTTCTTCCACAAACATCATAAAGAAAAGATACATTTTTAGTAGTATGATGAAAACAACCAGAACCAACAGACCAATCCTCACTATAATCAAACAAAGTATTAGTACAACAATCAATGAGTGGATTAATAGTTTCAATTTATGAACAATGTTCCCAACTATGTCTTTCAAGCTTGTTAATTTCTTGTACAACATCTGCCTCTACATCTTAAGTTGCATTCGATAATTTTGTTTAGTATGACCTAGTTTCCCACATCGATTACATACCACGTTCACCAACAATCAGGTTTGATTTGTTCCGACTTTCTGCACCTAAAACATCCTTTMRAATTATCTTTGGACTGCATTTCATTTTTAGAATTCTTTCTAACATCTGACAAACATTAAAAAAATATAACTTCTTTCTACTTTGTCTATTGTATAAAGAATATCTTTAACCTCGAAGGAAGATTGCTTGTTGTCACCAAGCATTTGTTCACCAAGGCTTCTTGATTTGATAGAAAATTTTCTAACTAAATGATAAAAGGTTGATTTACCAACCTTGTATTGATAAATGACATAAATTCCTTTCACAATCCACGAATAAGATATCAACACAAACAAGCATCACTAATGACTTCCTCTTTGTCTAAGTTTGAAATTTCATAATAAAAAGTTCTAACCTTAAGAAAATATTATGAAACCGATAAATTACCTTSAATTTGTCCAACAAGTTCATTATCCAAATACTGTAATCTTGTCGTGTTCGTTTGAGCGAATAACCTTTCAAGTGTATCCCACACTTGCTTTGGAGAATCTACATCAYGAACAAGCTCAATATACTCCTTGCCAATAGAAGTTTGCAAAGCAAATAAAGCCTTACAACATTTGATCTTCCACTTCCTTTGTATCTCAACATTTTGAGGAGTATCATTTGGAATTACATTATCTTCACCAGAAATAATAGTTATAATTTTGATCTTTTTTACAAATCTTGCCCTTGTAGAAAAGTTTATGTACATAGCCACCAATAGTTATAATTTTCACCAGTAAGCTTGTCTACACAAACATTACTTCCATCGTTCATCTTCACCAAGCACTAAACTCAAACACAAGATAAAGAACTTGAACGATTTGATACAATGTAATGAAAACGAAAAACAACAACAAAGTTGAAGCAATAGAGAAACTGTATGAAGGAAGAACTTCTATTAACTTATTTGAGAATTGTTACAAGTATTTATAAGAAAAACAATAGCCGACCACTAACCCACTACTTAGTCCACTACCCTTCAAATTCTCTTTAAAGCAACACCACAACTCCACTAAGCCACCAACCTTTAAATTCTCCAACTTACAAATCCACTTATCTGCTGCTCCTTAACTATCAACCATTTAATTAACTACTAAGAATAACTGCTTAAAATATTAAATTACTAACAGTAACACATATTTGCACGAATTCTTAACAGATTGGGTTGGAGACTCGACCAAGTCAAGCCGATCCAACTAAACTTTCCCTCTAAATAAGAGGAGGGGTCTAGGGCATAATGTACATTTTTCACAACTATACTCTTTGCTACTRCTCTTAACTAACCTTTATCTAACTTAGCATTAGTGTGTTGAACTAAAAACCACACCAATGTGCATATTTTTTGTGTGGGGCAGTGTGTTTGTCGGAGTATTCGACATTAATATCCATATCAAAATCTTGCATCAAAAGATTCAAATATGACTAATGTTATCGGGTAAAATTTAGGTGCCACACGTCTCAATGTCCGTCCAACCACGTGGATTTGGTCAAGAAAACAACCGTACATGATCAAACACACTGGATATAGGAGCACACTTAAACATCTCATATAAAGGAAAGTTACCGCATAGGGTGCTTAACACGATACACCTCATGAGACAACTCTGGATGTCATCATGCCCCCCGCCCCCACCATATGCGAGATAGTGGGAAATAGACGATGTCGGTGGTCCCGACAACCTTGGGGGAAGCAATAACAGATAAGAACCTCTCTCTTTCTATATATATAAGAAAATGAACAACCCTAATCGAGGTAGGTCATCTTTTCCTGCACAACTTCTTGTGAGGATTTGACACACCGTTTTAAGCAGACTCTCACTTTTGTGATTACTACCTGTTTACTCTTATTGATCCATACCTATTTGCTCTCAACTTGAGTTAAAACTTATGCATAAGAGTGCRTTTGGTAGAGCACCACATTGGTGCTAGATTCTTGTGTGCAGACAACAAAAGCTTGGAGATGAAGATGTATGTGGCACATACATGCACTTACACAGAGTGCACCTAAAAATCGACGTCAACAACTAGAAAAAGTAAATGGGAAGGAACCTCATGTTTATTTCGCTCAACGAGAGTAATAATCTTGAAATAGTGTGATAATTATTAATATTTGGTCGAATAAATAGATCATGTGTTAAGAGTAGTTACACCACACTGACATCCATACTAACTACCCACTAACTATATAAGAGAACAACAAAATATTAATCTTAATACTCCCCTCAATATGGGGAAAGTAGATTAGAAACACCCATTTTTGGTAACAACAAAAGGAAAAAGATTTACAAGGAGGAGTCATAGTAAAAAAAAAAAAGAAGAACATCACCAAGTTTCATATGCATGTTAGAATAGGTAGTAGTTTCACAAGCCTCTCCAACCTTGTCAAGTGACAATCAAGTTCAATATATTTTAAACGTTTATGAAAAATGGAACTAGTTGCAATATGGACGTCAATCTGATTTGTCAAAGAAAAGAAGAGTAAGTGATTGATTCAAAATCTCTAAATAAATCAAGATTACATGATTAAGTAAAATAATCTCATTATAGTAGTAGCAACAAAAGCAAGATACTCAGCCTCAACAGAAGAACGAGGAACGGTACTGTGCTTCCTTGCCATCCTAGACACCAAAGAGTTACCAAAAAATATAYAAAACCCAATAGTAGAGGAACAGTACTTTGTTTGTTTGAAATGGTTAAGAATGTTGCAACAAAATACCTTGTCTATGACATCCCTTCTAAAAGATCTAACTAGCTTGCTAAAATATTATTCCAGTTTTAAAGTTTCAATTGTTTGGATCTTAGAAATAAAAACAATTAAGTGAGATGACACAAAGACATTTTTAACGTGGTTTGATTTTCCAACCTACTCCACGAGGCCACGCCTAGAGAATAAGATTAACAATCAAAAGTTAGTACAATTTTACAATTAATTTTGACTTATGCATAAAATAACACTCCCTTCTTAAAGCATGCCGCAATACTTGATCAACTCCTCCTTCGTGTTGGGATTATGGAGCCAAAACAGCAAACTCATATCCTATGAAGAAAAGGATTTTTCAACACTATTACCAATTCCTACCRGGAGTAGGATATTGTTATCTTATAAGGATTACACTATTGTTTTCCTATAAGAATTAGGATATTTGACATCTTATAAATAGAGCCTTTATGTTAAGATTTCATTTGTACAGAATCCAAATGAAAGAGACTTGAGTGGTTRTGGTYAGTGTTGAAAAGGATTCTGTATCCAGTGGGTCTAGTGAGTGTTTTTCATTCMTGTACCTAAGTATAGTGTGTTATAATACTTAGAAGCTAGAGGGCTTTTGTTGGGACCTCTAGGGGATATTTTTTGGGAGAGTTTTGTATTCTAATCCTTAAACAATTATTAGTGAATTACCCACATCTGAGTGGAAGACTGGACATAGCCCTTAGTGGTGAACCAATATAATTTGTTGTGTCGTTATTCTTGTGCTTTTACAGTTTTTCTTCCTATTTTCATATATTTTGGTTGTGTTTGGATATTTCTATGGAAGGGGAAATTATTCAGGGTCTTTAATTTCCCAACGCTTTGATTGGATCTTTTTAAACACAAGCTCCCCTTGTGCTGTAGACCACCGCTTGAACTCCCTTCAATGGTGGATTCGTCTTCTCCAATACTTGATAGAAATCTCACAAACGAAAAAWAACTCACATAATTGCACTTATCAAATTACGTAATAAGTTCTCTGTCAAAATTTTACTCGATAAACAATACTTGAACAATTTGAGAGAATCGACAAACTTTGCTCCACACTCCTTCCTTCATATGTTCCAAGACTACACAATAAATAGACAAGAAAATTTGACATGAGAAGGAAAGTGAATTTATCACAATTCCAATCCAACCACAAATCCATCAATACAATTAAATCACAATTTTCATACAATCAATTAGTAAAACATTCCAAGAAAGAATACTAGCGGTTAGTGATACTAATCCATTTGTGACCAATTACATATATCAAAGGAGCAATTATTACAAGAAAGGCAAGGAAGATTCAAGAGGCTTTCACACTGCACCTTCAAAAGCTTGTTAATGCACAAGAACCAACAAAGAGTTTTGAGCCCGAATTTATTCATAATGTTACTTCAATGAGTCAAGAAGAGAATGGAGCAAAGATGGCACGGGAAA
>NW_019104706.1:180506-191860 GCF_001995035.1 Momordica charantia
AGGAGTGACCATCGTAGATTCTAAGTCCGATCTAAGAGTGATTCATCTTCTAACCTTACTCTTGGTTGGAATCATTCGGTAAGTTAGTCGTTTTTGTGAATGTTTGCAAGGATCCTAGAAGGACCTCTAGCTTTGTAAACACGAGCAACCTTGGCGCTTATCAGTTAGAAAYATTTAAGAGCTTAAATTTAAATTGAAATTCAAACATGCAAATCAATAATTAAATTATACACATAAAATAAATAGTGAAAATTATTAAATAAAACTTAATGGTTTTGTCAAAAATGCCAATAAATAAAATTCCTTTGAATATCCCCTTTGSCATTTATTTTACAAAAACACATTTAAAACAGTTTAACCAATCAAAAAATATTTCTCCCATTGATTTCGTCAAAACATGCAAAACAAAAAAAACTCCCCCTGATAAAATATCAAAATAACAATCTTTTTAATTATATAAACAAAGGATCACAACCACGAAAAAAAAACATAAAAAAATATTTAAAAGATAAAGGCATGTAGAATCAAGTCTTAAAATAATTCAAGTAATTTTTTCTCACCCAAGCTTTCTTTGAATTTATTTCATATTTAGGAACATTGAAATCGTAAGATAAGATACAATTTCTCACTAAATTCTTTTCTCACTAAATTCTTTAATAAAGTATTTAGGTCTAACATGTCCATGAATACCAAAAAATGACATATAGGAATAAATTTTTTAATCTTACCTTGACCTTTTCTTTTKGTTGTATAGGTGTAAAAGTGGGAGAGGAAGTTGAAGGATCATTTAMTGTTTGCACTCATATTTCATGTCTTCACAAAAATTGGAGGCCTTTTAACTTCTCCCTCATATCCCAAACCTTTTTTGTTGCATGAGGATTTTCATGTACTCAAAAGATAATATAATTTCAAAGTACCAAGYTCATCTTTGATCTCCTCCATTTGTTTATTTTTTCAATAAGCAATTTATTTAAACCCTCAACTTCAATTTCTAAATCGTTTTTATTTTTTATCAGTTGATTATTTTGAATTACCAAAGTTTTGTTGGCTTTACAAACCTTTAACCATTCAGTGAACATACTTTGGTAAGCTTCTTTCAGAGAATCTTCGTCAAGTTATGAATCTTCACAATCATAATTATCTTTCTCAATATTAGTATTTTCCATGTCATCTTGTAAATTATGCACACTCATAGAATTATCAGTAATACAAGATGCAGTAAAAGCTACATTACCGAATATAGGTTGTTCTTGATCTGAATCTTCATCACTCCAAGTACTTGTTACCAAGTTGGCCTTTCTCTTTAAAAAGTTTGGACACTCAGTTTGGATATAACCATAACCATCACATTCTCTACATAGTATCCATTTTTTTTTTGTTTAAAAGAAAGATTATTGCCTTTTAAAAWTTTTTGAGAAGTTTTAGAATTATTTGCCATAATTTTCATAAATTTACTAAAATYAGTGGACAAAAAGGTAAGTTAATCATCATCAATATCTTCTCCATCACTAGTARAAATTTGGTTTATCGTGACATTATTTTAATGTCACAAAAATCTTCTGTGACGTTTTCAACGCCGTCAYGTATGCGCCCATCAGGAAAGGTATACGAGACGTTTAAGAAACGTCACAAAAATTAGCACACGTGACGGTTAATTGTCGTCATGAAATACATGGATTTCCACGACGTTCATAAAACGTCATGAAAAATGATTTCGTGATGGTGATTCAAGGTCACGGAAAGAACTTGAACAGGGAGGAGAGGTCACGTGACATCCTTTAGTGACGGTGTTTAAATGTCACGAAAAGTATATTTAGCGACAGTCAATATTAGTCCTCAAAAAATATTTTGGKGACAATTTAAAACCATCACTAATGATTTCATTTTGTGACGATCAAAAAAGAGTCACAGAAAATTTATTTAATTTTAATTGCAGCTATTGCGTAATAGAAATATCATATTGTCAAATTGTCGATCGAACACGCAAATATAGTAATTTAGATAACAAAGTTGAACTATATTAAACATGAACAAGGAAGCTAATGTATTAATTTAGAATATACTAGTATTCTAACACAAATCACAAAATTATGGAATTAAACATATTCCCTACACACCAACCTCGACAACGACACTCATCCATCAATTAGTTGAATTCCCAATTGTCGACGTCTTTGGGGTCCTGACAGACCTAATGAAAAAAGAATACCCAAGTTAGATAAATGAATAACGAAAGATAGATAAGGTCAAGAAAGTCACTTTATAAAAAAYGTGTCTTTTAAAGAACATAGCACAAAATATCAGAACAATCATAAGGTTTGTAAACGTACAATCATCCTKTAACGAAARATCAATATTAAGTATTCATAAAACTCTTGTAAACTTACATAATAATATGATATGATAACCAACAAAATGACCAAACAAAAGTTCCAAACATAAGAAGAGGCTACAATAACAAAATAACTTCTTCTATATCCTTCAGCAGCATAGCAGAAAATGTACTTAAACAATATAACATAAACTAGCTAGTATAGCAGAGGGATTGTAAATGTACATTCCTTGTCTATAATCAATATTCAGTATTCCCTGTGAACTTACTCAATAATATGATAAAGGTGCTAAATTAGCTATAGTCACAACATGTAACAAGTTCGATTCAGAAGGATTTAATATTCAAATGCTATAGTATGAATGATGATGAAAAGCAAGTTAGCTTACCTTTGWTACGATGAAACTTTGATGGAAACGGGCACAACATGCTTCAGCTCACCTGGACGCAGTTCGAGAAGCATTTCAAACCCTTACAACTTCTCGTTCCAGTGCGAAGATTGCTCCTGTCATATAAACCAATAATAAACAACTTAGGAAAAGGAGCTTTCTAAAAAAAATTGCCATAAACAATAACATTCAAACAAAATTTTAAATAATGCAGTACCACATATGCATTGCGTTAAGAAGCCAACCAAGAATTTCTTATATGAAAAAATAGATACTTCAAAGTAGTGTGGCTGACGAAGTAGTCYTCCCAGAAAATATGAATATTCAGATTACTCGAACGGTTATAACTACTACACCATCAAATGAATAAACAGGGATATAGTTAACAACTCACASCAAAATTTTTCTCTTCGTCGGCCGTGAGGTAAAATGACCATGAAAGTATAAGGTAGCTAGCAGTAAAAAAAACATGCTAAACAAAAAGTCTTGCCACCAATGCATCAACCATGAACTCGAACAATGTGCAAGCAAAAAAGAATATTATATGCAACATGAGTTCATGGTCGGTCCAAAAAGGTAATTATACGTATCTTGACTAAAACTTAAGTAGGACACAACAAACTCGGCCCACTCCATTCTCAACACATTTATGTCTTCTTTTGTGTACTATTTTGGATCAAGTTTCATCTGCAACCATAGAATTAGTAATTAATTAAGTTTGAGACATTCGCATATATACATATGTTTTGACATTCATGCTGACTAAATTATTACTTACTACATCTAGGATCGAAGTGCTCTGTTGKTTTACTATGGCCCACATGAATTGTATAACGTAATACCCACATTCTGTTGATCTAGGTTGTCTTGGGCACTATGCATACAACAAGGCATTTTGCAGATAGTAATCTAATAATAAATAGAAGAGCGACTATAAACCATTTAATGAGTGAACATCATCGCATATCTTTAGACACTTCCATTGCACCTTTATTTTGTTGCATTTATTGAAAGCCCTGCGAAGTGATGGACAATAAATTTATAAATCAACTGAACTTCAACTCATAATCACTAGGTGACTTCTACATACCGGTTGACGACATCCATTATATCATTGTCCAAACGATTTTTCAAAAGGTTTATTCAGTACACCATGGTCTTGGAGTAATCAATGACTATTAATATCCAATKAGATCTATGCATTCCAAATAAATGAGAAAATTAGTTAAATTAGCATACATACCATAATAGCTATAGAAATGAAAAGGACTTACCCACTATTGTAAGGAGCAAGAAGCAATTGACCCGACTCCATTTGCATAAGTCGTTTTGTCAAATTCTCCGATCGTGCTTCTTTTGAAAGATTGGATGTCGATATTGATCCAGTATCAAGAAATTTGTACATATCAGATGCATCTTGCTTCACCAATTTCTTGTATAAGTATCTAGAAAACAAATAAAAGTCAAACATTAGCAATATGACGATGTTATCGTACCGGTGATTTCATTAGAAGTCATGTCACTTACATGATATACTTATCTATGCACYGATCAGTTATTGGCTTCATCTCATAAAAGGTTTGTACAATGTTTGTCCATACCTTACAGATGCGTTTACATCCAACACATCATCAGTCACTGGCAATTTTACCCTGAGACTTACACATCATCATCTCACGAAGTAGGCACCGCAGAGCAATTGGGGTCATTCCACCATATTCGAACGGGTACAGCTCAAGCACCTCCTCTCTAGTTGAAACCTCATACTTAGTTGAAAGAATTGAAGTTAGTCTTACACTACAAAAAGGGATATATTACTTAAATTATGTTACACTCTGTTACCCCTTTTCATTGATGGCAATGAGGTGTCTTGGCCATAATATGTGCGAACCTAACTCTTCAGCTAGTAGGTTTAATCCTCTGCTAGATGGAATAGGCAAAGAGCAATAATTCTGGAACACCACATCTATTGATACCTTCACATTTCCTCCTTCCACGTTGCATTCGAATATCGTTCCTGATGCCACGAYGTTGTCGATTGACCCGAACGACAATTGACAAGAATCTCCCTCATAKTATTCATGTCATCCACAACAATAAGTCAATAATGTTACTTCCATAATGGTTAAAGTAATAAAATTGGTGTATTACCTTAAGGGACGCATTTTTCAGCACATTACTAGTTGCCTACAAGAAAATGATTAAGTCGCCTAAATTAGCCATGTGTTAAAAGGATAAGAACAAATAAGCTAAATAACAATCTTATCTCTTCGTGCCTTGTCTCCACTTCAATAACGTCATCTCCTTTTCCTCCTTCCGTAGCCTGCCCTCTTATTTCCTCTTCCTTTATCTTAACTTCCTTTTCTTCTATTTCTATTTCCTTTATATTCTTTGTTGTTTCTCATTCCTTACTGTCATCCTCTCCTGTTTCTCCTTCCTTCATCTTGTCTTCTTTTTCTCGTTCCATTGTCTCTTTCATCTTACTATCACTTGGTATTGAAGCATTGTTTATATTTCGCCAATTCCTCTTCCAACTCCTTAATCCTTTTGGCGTACCTATCTTCGAGATTCGAAMAAACCTTCTCCTCTTCCAACATAGAGGTCGACCATTTCGTTGGTTTATGATAGTACTAAATCTTCGTTATATACCAATCCAGCTGTTTAACTTATGCCCATTCTTACTTATTGGTTGCCCTTCTTCATTGTATTGAATTACTTTCTTCTTTCCTTCACTACTCGCACGTGTGATATCGTGCATCCAAGTACGTCGACGAATATTTCGTTTGCTGGACTCTCCTTTTACATCCTCACTAGCAGACTGCTTACTATCTTCAATTGACTTGGCCTCTTCCTCCATCAATTTCAAATTGTTTGACAATATATACTTAAACAAGATTAGGTCAAGCATTGAATATGTATAGCAAAACACAATCATTAAATCGCATCGATTTAAGCATTACATCTGGAAAATAGTATGGTTCATATTAAATAGTACGGGTCATAAGAACATCATTSGAATTACAATCTCCTCCTCTATGTTAGTTAAAAATGTCTTCATCACTGGAGGGTGTTCGAATCGACGTTGGAGGATAATGTAGTGAAGTATCCCCAAGCTCCTCATTAAACCTGCACAATGTACATCCCTTTGCAGAGGTCTAATAACAATAAACCATTTTACATCTGTTGGATCTTCTACGTAGAAAACCTGTCTACCTTGTGAAGTTATAATAAATGAGTCAGATGTATGGCCAATACGACTCAAGTCAACCAAAGTGAATCCAAGTTCATCTGTCCGGACACCATTTCAACTATCCACYCAATCACATCTAAATAATGGAATTTTGAATTAGTTGTAGCTAATTTCCCATATGTCTTCAATGACTCTAAAGAACGTCATGTCTGCAACAATAGGGTTCTTGTCCTTCGCACTAGACACTTGCATGGTTGTAGCAATCAAACTAATTCCACTATTCTGAACAGTTCGAGTAGAGTCACGAGATTTAGTGTTATAGCAACATCCATTGACCTTATAACCCTTATAAGTCAGAACATCTGGATTGGGGCCATGTGCTATCCATCTTAAAGTCTCCGAAAYGTTTTTACCATTACGAAATTCGCCCATAACTTATCGTACAAAAATGTAAAACCTGTTAAATTCCAATTTCGTTCCTTATGAATGTATTTGGAAAAACCATTAAAATAATTTGATTACCTCCTCACGAATCCAAGAACCAAATGATCGATTGTGTTCATCCTGCAACCACTTTTCATTGGTCGATCTACTTAGATATTTTCATTTTAGAGACTCCATATGATGACTACATGTTAATCATCAATCAGCGCAAAAAAGTATATACTAATGTAATAAATGATATAAACCATTTACAAAGAATGATTACGTTATATATGGTTGTACAACATCAGTGTTCTCCAACACGTAAAGATGAGCTTGTTTGAGATGTTGTACAGTAGGCCTCACGTAACATCCAGCTGATAGAGGTCTATCAATAAGTGATTCTTCTCTCCTGCAAAGTGAGCCTAGCCCAACTGGTTCTAGTCCAGGTAAGAACTCAGTACAGAATTCCACARCTTCTTCAACTATGTACGCTTGGGCAATACTACCTTCAGGTCGTGTTCTATTATGGACGTAGCCTTTCAACACTTTCATATATYGTTCAAATGGATACATTCATGGTAGGTATATAGGCCGACACAGTTTAATTTCTCTAACAATATGAATAGTAAGATGCACCATTATTGTGAAGATAGACGGTGGGAAGTACTTCTCCAGTTGAGATAAGGTTACGACAACATCATCTTRCAGTYGATCTAGTTAGGACACATTCAACTCCTTCGAGCATACTCTATTAAAGAAGAAACAAAATCTTGTTATGGCATAGCGCACATCYTTAGGGAGCACTGAACGCAGAGCAACTGGAAGAAGTTGTTGCATGAGAACGTGACAGTCATGCGATTTAAGCCTCTTAAGTTTGATATCATCTATTGATACAAGACTACTAATATTTGAAGAATACCCTTCCGATACATTGATTTTAGATAAAGTCGTACATAAATGTTGTTTCTCCTCCTTAGACAATGTGTAACGTGTTGGAGGTAAGTATGTTATTTTTCCTCAGAATTGGGGTGCCAGTTCTGGTTTAATATTCATGTCAACAAGATCAAGCCTAACATTTATTTCATCCTTACTTTTTCCTGATATATCAAGTAATGTTCTTACAATGTTCATGCACACATTCTTCTTGATATGCAGTACGTCCAAACAATGTCTAACGTGCAATATTTTCCAATAGGGAAGATAAAAAAATACAGATCTTCTCTTCCAATACTTGTTTGGGAAGCCAATGTCATTTAATATTCCAAAAATATCCTCCCCTGACAATGGCGTTGGAGCAACTCTAAGCTCTTTCTTACCATCGAACGCCTTTTTYTGTTTTCTGTACGGATGATGTCTTGGCAAAAATCTTCTGTGACCCATATATGCATTCTTTTTCCCGTGTGCCAATCTAATTGAAGTGATGTTCTCCCCACATATCGGGCAAGCTTTATAACCCTTAACACTACAGCTGAACAAATTACCATATGCAGGAAAATCATTGATGATCCACATTAAAACAGCCTTTAGTCTAAAGGTTTCTTGTCTATATGCATCAAAACATTCCACTCCATATTCCCACATGAGTTTTAGGTCATCAACCAGAGGGGCTAAATATGTATTAATATCATAGCCGGGTTGATTCGGGCTTGAGATCAACATGGTAAGCTGTTAGGTACCCGAATACAAGAACCTAACAAGAACACTATATTTCAATACCAAAGAGTATTACAAGAACTGATAGCCTTTCGAGAGGGCTATCTCTCTCCCAAAGAACTTTCTCAAGTTCTTTACCAAAATACAATTCTTCAAGATATCCTTCTCCTCTCCCTCCTACTCCTATTTATAACCCTAATCTAATTACCATAATACCCATTCACTAATAACTAATTATATTCCCCTATACTCCTAATAGGACTCTCACATTACCCTGCCCTTCAAAGACACCTTGTCCTTAAGGTGTGCATACACAAAAACAAATTTACTATCTGAAACCTTAGATGAACGACTTATTCTAACGGATGAGCGACCAACGGTGTGCGATAGATAGCGGCAGTGGTGTGTGACAAACAACTGCGGACGATGGTGTACCACAGCGACGGCGTACGGTGGATGGTGGCGGCAACAGACGATGGCACATCGTGGTGTGTGACGAACGATGACGGTTTTGGTGTGACGAACTTCGGTGGGTGATGGTTTTCACCGGCGGCATACGACGGACGACGGCAGCGGCAGGCGGTGATGGCAGACGATTGACGACAACTGCGGATGCCTAGGTGGACGGCGGCAGACATTGAGAAGGTGGACGGTGGAGGCAGGTTGTCATTAAGATGGAGCCTCCCAATGACGGCTACTAGGGTTTCTCCCATCTCATGGGTAGGGTTATGCCACTTTTTTGACCCGGTCTGAAACCCAAATCTATCTTGCCCAACCTCCTTTTCTGAATTAAAATGGGCCTCACCACAGTCATTTAATTTCAGCCCTCTGAGCCCAGTTCTCTCTTCCAGCCCAGGGTCCAGCTTTTCCACAGAACCTTCTTCTTCCTTGCCCTTCACGTGACTCACGTGGTTAGGGTTCCTTCTTCCTTCTTTCTCTTGCGACCCTTCTTCTCCTCGAACCTCCATGGTTGCCTCTTCACAGAACTTCCATCGGTGCCTCCTCCTGAGCTTCTTCTCCGACCATCTGAAACACAGACGGCGGCGCCACCACTCTTGCAACTCCGACCATTCCCTCCGACCACTCCTAATTTCACCGGCGAAGTCTTCCATCCATCCTCTTTTTCTTTTCTTTTTCATTTTCGTCGTGATTTTCCCTTTTACCTGATCTTCGCAATACAAGAACCTAACAAGAACACTATATTTCAATACCAAAGAGTAATTACAAGAACCGATAGCCTTTTKAGAGGGCTATCTCTCTCCCAAAGAACTTTCTCAAGTTCTTTACCAAAATACAATTCTCCAAGATATCCTTCTTCTCTCCCTCCTACTCCTATTTATAACCCTAATCTAATTACCATAATACCCATTCACTAATAACTAATTATATTCCCCTATACTCCTAATAGGACTCTCACATAAGCATTAAAAATTTCCTCCTCATGCATAGCCATGATGGAAGGTTATATATGGTTGTTTTTACAGGCCAACAACTATATGTATCACTCCTTTCACCATATGGATTCACACCATCAGTTGAAAACCTAAGCGAAGATTCCTTGGGTCCGAACCAAAATTTGGCCAAATATGATCAATCAACCTCCATGATGGAGAGTCTGCCTGATGTCGCACAATCTTATTCATTTTCCTATCTATAGCATGCCAAACTAGATTCTTTGCATTACCTGAGTTCCTGAACAATCTTATAAACCTTGGAATAATTGGAAAGTACCACACTTGCTTAGCAGAAAMTCCTTCTTTCTCCTTCGTTGAATTCTTATGTGTTTTCCATCTTGACGAATTACACTTAGGACATTTAATCATATCTACATACTCCTTTTTATACAAGCAACAATTGTTTGGGCATGCATYAATTTTTTCGTAACTCAACCCAAGGGCACACAACGTTTTCTTTGCTTCGTACATAGAATTCGGCATTTCATTAGGGTCTAGTAATATATCACTTATTATGGACAGAAGTTCAGAAAAACTCGAGTTACTCCACCCAAATCTCACCTTCAAATTGAGTAATCTTACAAGGGCTGATACTTTTGTAACTTTCCACATCTGGGGTACAATGGCTTTTTAGCATTATGAAACATAGTTTTAAATGATTTTGGTACATAASAGAATTCATCCTGAACAGATTGAACCAAGTCACCTACCTCAAAAAAGTCGAGATCATCTTCATCACTCTCGAGTGCATCATTATTGTACGTCTGTTCGGCCGTGATATTTCCTAAGTCTTCACCGTTCCAAAACCATACCCTATAACTTTGGTCAATACCATTTGAATATAAATGATATCTAACGGTTGCTATGTCTTTGCATATAAGATTCCCACACTTCAAACAAGGACATCAGATGGAATTAGAACCATTGGTATGACTCAACCCAAATTCAATGAATGTTTCAACTCCCACTTCATACTCTTTGGACAATCTATTTTTCTTCATCCATGACTTATCCATTTCACTACTAAAATGTTGACGAYGAAAGATCAATAAGACGTTCATAGCATAGAAAACACAACTTGTGAATATTAAATTCCAAAAGTTTATTATCAAGACCACATCATTAATAAAGAAAAGAAGTCAAACAATGTCAAGATTTAGTATGCTTTAAACTCAAAGAAAGAAATCCAATATYCATATTCCAAAGAAGCTTTATTCTCTGAACATCAAGCTTTCATGGGATCATTCCAAACATTAAACCAGAACAACGCCAGCATGCTTTAAACAAAAATKAATTGCAACATTGAACGATTAAGGTTTCTAGAATAAGTAGATCCCAACCAAAACCCACTAACAAACTTAGCATAGCCAACAGGGTTATATACATCGTGCTTGCAAACACATGATACACTTTCCACACAACAATAGTGCAACAGTGTTCATTCTCAAATCTAGTAACACACTTAGCATAGCCAACAAGTTTCTACATCACAAAACAATTTTACCACATCTCCTAATACAACAAAATACTTTCATAAATGTACCAACATAAACTAAATGTCAAACCCTATATGTTTAATTAAGGAAAGATAGAAAGGGGTAGTACTGAAASATTGACGAACAATAGTGGTGGTCAGCGGCATTCGCRTGTGGTGGTCAACGGCGTTCGCGGTTGTCGTCGGTGTAGTCCCCTYTTCTTTTTTGTCGATCGAGCCGCTTTCCYTCATTCCACTCGTCCAGCCCYCTTCACGAACTTGTACAATCGATGCCTGATGCTTAGCTGGTCTTTTCGGATGATCAGCCACACTGGGACTGAGACACGGCCCGGACTCCCCCGTGAATACATAATATTCTATTGAAAACGAATCCTAATAATTCATTCACAATGCCAGAGACCTTCAATCTCTGGTC
>NW_019104706.1:208409-220137 GCF_001995035.1 Momordica charantia
GGCTACTAGAAGAATTGAAGTTTTCTCATAAGGCACCTATTCGTGTTTATTGTGACAACAAGACCGCCATGTCTATAGCTCACAATCCAGTCCTACATGATCGGACAAAACATATTGAGGTTGACAAACACTTCATTAGGGAGAAGATCACTGCAGGGGTCATATGTACTTCTTACCTGCCAACAACAGAGCAAATTGTTGATGTGTTGACTAAAGGTCTTCTAAAAATGCAATTCGATAAGTTGATTAACAAGCTGGCAATGGAGATATATTTAAACCAGCTTGAGGGAGAGTGTTGGTTTTATGGTGTTTTTTAGTAAATAGTTACTGTAAATACTTATTTATTATTTTTCTTTTATTATTTGTAATTAGTAGATTATTGTGATAGATTTTATTTTGACTTGTTTCTCACCTCTACTTAAGGTGACTTGGGTTTTATTATTAAAAATATATGAGAAATAATTATTTTTTTCTCTCCCAAATTTGAGAACAACTTATCATGCAAACAATAAGCACAAAAGCAACCTACACAACCTAACATTCAAACTAAACTAAACAACATAAACTAAACAATCTAACATACAAAATCAAGATCTAAATATCAGAGCAAAGAGAGGGAGCTAGATACTCCCCTAATCATCATTTGAAGATTCATCGCTGGTGGAATCGGTTCGAAGACGATAAGAGGATGGTAAGTCGGCCGCAAGCTCATTGGGGAAAGAAGGTGTTTCATCACCGTATATCTTCTTGAGGAACTCACAAGTGGCACATTGAGTAACCAAGAAAAGCTCGTACTCGTGCCTAAGCTGGTCATATGGCTCCCTAGTTACCACACCTTGGGTCTCAGGATCCGTAGTAATAATGGAAGAATCTTCCTCCTGAACAATCGAATATCCCCGAACTCTCATTAGACCGGCTTCTTGGGAGTCACTACATTCGCATCATCAGCCTCTACTCCCGCCTGCAAGCAGAACACAGTTATTAATCCAGGAAAAACAAGGGGACCTACCATTTTCTCCGAGGAACTCTATATCTCATTCTTTACAAGTTCACCAAAGTCGAACTCAATGCGCTTCATTAGGATGTATACCATCATTGCCCCATTGCGCTTAATGAAGGAATCGTGAGAAGTAGGGATCAACCGATTCTTCACCACATATGTCCAAACCGTCCTTTATTCATTGCTGTTAAGGGGTTTTAAGGAAAAGTTCCCCGTGGTTGAGATGATCCATGTCTTGTGTGGTCTACAAATAAGTCTACGTGCCTCCTCCACTTGCTCGTCCGATGGATACACCAAAATCTCATTACCTATGGCATTAAAGACATCCAACAAACCATAATCAGTATTAATAATGGAAGGTGAAAATTTTACCACTATACCTCGTACTCTCACTACATCCCTTCGGTTGGGATTGATGGCAGCATAGAACTCTTTCACCATGGCTTCAGATACACATGTAGTTGGGGAAAACAATGTTTCCTAACCATTCTCCATAAGCCTCCTCTTAACATATTATGGGACGGGCTCTTGTGCTTCATCAAAGCCCCTCTCAAACTAGATATCATATGGTGTGAAGTCAGGCTTCCTCACCTCCAATCTCACCCTTTTTACTTTTGATGGTGTTTGTTTGGTAGAATTGGGCTCCTTTTCGTTGACCTCCTGGAGTGGCTCTTCTAACCTCTAGACACCCTAGCTCTCTTGGCTTTTTTAGATGGACCAGCCTCGACCTCTTTTTGGACAGTCAACCGCGCCACAGCAGCTCGGGTCCTTGGCCTAGAAATTTCGCTAAGCGCAATTTTTGCCAACTTTTTCTTCTTCTGTGTTTTCTTCACCACTTAGGTCAAACACACCTTCTCCTCTGAAGTATATGCATTAGCAACAAAGTTTGGGTAAAAAACATTTAAATTTAATAAAATGGGACTTACCTTTTAAATAAGAGGAAGATGATCCCTCCATGGTCTCATTAGGGACATCTACAGGACCAAATTTTCCTTTTTGCTATTGTGCAGGGCACTCCTCATCATCTTGTTGAGATTCATGCACCGGAGTTTGTACTCTCACTTCATATTGAGAGATATCATCATTGTCTTCTTCCTCCTCATATTCATCTCTATGCACTTTTTAAGGTAATTCTCCAAGATCTTCATTTTCTTCCTCAACTTCTAATCTTTCTTGAGCTGCCCCACTGTTTCCATCATCCTCCAATGGATACTCTTCCGTCGCCTCATTTAACCCCACCAAAATTTCGGCAATTTTTAACATTGTCCTTTACTGATCAAAGTCATAAAAAACTAGGGGCTTTTTAGTCAGATATGATCTGGAAAAGATGGAGACAAAATACCTTGTAGAATTGCCAATAGAGTCTCATCCAAAATTGCGTCAGACACAATTTGGCAATGGATTTCGACCATGGCCGAATCTGAATGCTCCAAGGGCTCCGTGTCGTGTTCCGAGTCTTCACTAACTTGTTCTTGACCTTCAACATGCATAGCAACAGTAGTGGAAAGAGGGGGATGGATAGACAACTTTAATGGTATGGAAATGGGGTTGTCTTCAGAAGAATTCAACCTACGATGTATACTCATACTATTTAATTGAAGCTAAATTTCCTCCCTCACTTTCTTCGAGTATTCCATGAATTCTTGCCATTCTATGTTTAGTTCTTCAATTTTAGCACAAACTCCTTCATTCTCTTTATCACTAATTGCTTTCTTTCTTTCTTTTTTTTTATCATATCTGCTCTTTCATGAAGTCTAGCAATTTTTCATCTAAAGCAGCACCTTTTTCATCCAAAGGTTGATTTTTTCGAAGATATACCTTAGTAACTCCCCCTAATTTCTTTTCACAGTGAACTTCTTTATTAGCCCTAGCATCATGCGGTTCTACATTGATTTTTTCAGAATTTGCACCACCTATAGATAGATTCCTTCTAGGGTTCATTTTTAAATCTTCCTCAAATTCTCTTTTTTGTTCCCTAAGATCAAAAACTAACTTTTCACGAGAAATCTTATGAGGCTCAAGAGGAATCATACCTGGTTTAGTTGGTGGGACCAACAACACCTTCTTCTTCACCTTCTCTTTGTTGCATGGCTTAGAGAAGGAAGAGCCTTCCATGATTCTTGATCCTTTGCTTCACGGTCACACAAAAATTCCTCCCTTGAACCGTAATGTGCCGAAAAAGAGAGGGATGGGAGACAATTCAATATTATTGAAGATTTCTTGAGAGGAAATTTGAACATGAGGCAGGGATTTGGGAATTAGAAATCGCAAATGAGGGTTTTGAAAACTTAGGGGCTTTTTGTTTTATGTTTTAAAACATATTAATAACATAATAGAGTTTATAATTAGGCCTTTTTTGATTTAAAAACAACCCAAAGCCCATTTAAACAGAACCCAACTAAAGCCCACATAAATCATGCCCGAAAATTGAAAATCCATTTTCTCTTAAATTGTGCCTGGCGCAATTTTGACGTTTCAGATCTTGATCCTGCAAAATTCAAATGCAACAAAAAAAAATTAGATTTGGACTATACACAAAAAAACCTTAAAGAAAATATAAAAATTCTGCAAAAAGAAGACAAAAAATATTTTACATAAAAACGCCCTCAACACCGACCGAGGGACTGTTCTTACTGTTTTCTCATGATTAGACATGCTTAACAAATAGACAGTAATTTTAGCAGCACCAATGAAGACAAGAAGTATGATAAGGAGCATAGGGTCCATAGAATGTCAATGCTTATATGACCCTAACTTGTAAGACTAAGCATGATATATGTTATCCACAAAACATCTCAGCATGCTATCCAGCTTATGCGAATACTTCTACCTAGAAAAGATCATGACTAAGTACACATGAACAAAAGAACATGTTGTCAACAACAAAACAAGGGTTAGAAAACTCCGTTGATTTAGCTAATGAGAAAAAAAATAACGGCCACTAAGTAGCTGTTTTTTTCTAGGCATTCCATATTTAAGTCTTGTTTTGTTCTTTCTTATGGAATAATGCTCACTGCTCTTTGCCTTATGCGTTGCTTGTTTTACTGGGAACTTCAATCTTGTACTAAGAAAACAAAATTATTAAAACGTTCAGGACATAAAAAAAACTGGAAAGTAATCAAGCATGAAACTAATGTTCAATCTTCCCTCCTATTGATTTTACTTTAAAGAACGTTGGAGGCTTTTGACTTTCACTCATTTCCTCAAGCTCGTTCAACCTCTCTTCTGCTATTGCTATGTCACAGTTTCGCTTTTTCAAAGCACAATATGCTTGAAGGTCTAGCTCAAGGGGTAGGTGACTTACTCGTATGCATTGGTTTTCGAAAATTGGAATTTGGGGTGAAACTTTAACGTAGATCCCTTCATCTGAACCTATCTCATCTTCTCCTAGTTCTTCATTTACTCGATCATTGACAGGTTTGGTCAACTCTTCCTTCTTTATGTCTTGGATTATCTCTAATGAGCATAAAGGGAAATGGAAAAGTGGTCCAAATTTAAAGGTGATGGGTTTAGGTCCATTGTAATGTCATGCTTCTTACCTCCATCGGTTTCTCGGGTTCAACTTCCTCATTCTTCCATACCTCGTTCATTGCATTAGGGGCTGGTGGATCATCCATGTCCACTAGGAGGTCAGGTTTCCCATATTCAAGCTTGCTCGATACATTGATTGCCTCACCTTGCTCCTCTATATTGTTAGGCAATGCTTCCTGTGGATTATTCCTTAACTCATCGACTATCTGCTCTATTTGGATTTGTAGCCTACATATTGCTTCATCACTTCTTGCCATAAAGTTTATCATAGTCGCTTCAAGGCTATAAATTTCCAATGATTGCGTTTGCTCTGGCATCCATGGTTGATTGTACTCTTGTTAAGGTTGTGTCAGGAATTCCGGTGAGAATGCATGCTCATACGGATGGAATATACTTTCAGGTTGAAGTTCTCCCGACGGGAAATTTGAACGATCCCTCCAATCTTGGTTGTATGGATTTGAATAAGGGTTGAATTCTTATTGGTTCCCTTGTTGACCTGGATAATAAAAAGATGAAGGATTAGATGGGCAATATTCCAATGAATGACGAATATGACCACAATATAAAGAACATAATTGCTTCACAGGAGCTATAGGCATGTTACTTCCATTTTAAGATTATACATAAATTGGGACTGCATTTCAAACACTCCTGCTGGTTATTGGTTCAATACAAGTAACATCTCCTTTTTTTCATTTCCTTTCTTTTTCAGTTTTTCTTTTGTTTTATTGACCTCTATTCTCGCCTTAACCTCCTTAGAGACTCCGGCAAGAAAACATTTTTGTGCTAAAAAAAAATTGGCCTTTTAAGGTTAGATATAACAATTAATCTCAAGGAACAGAGACACACAACAATCATAATATGAAATAATTCACTTGAAAAAAATAATATGATTTTGAAAATTAATTCCTCGGCAACAGCGCTAAAAACATGTTGGGACTTTCTCTACCTTTTAAAAGATTAGAGACTCGTGCAAGCGCACACGATCACAAGTAATACTCGGAAGTAATTCAAGGTGGAATCCTCTGGGACTTGTTGCTTTTCAAAATCAAGTAATGCAGTGAAATGATTCAAATATGCAATTGTGGTTTATGAAAAAAATAATGATGAAATGTTGTTGTTGGGGGTTTTAACTATCAAGCAATTTAATAAAACTCAACCTCTTTGCTTCTTATCTTAGTTTTGATGTAAAACATGGAAAACGCACATTGTTGAGAAAATGCACCAGGTGCAATTATAGCTTTTGTTGGGAAACTGAGTTCTACTCTTTCACTACTGCTTTTGGTTGCTATAGAGGCTAGGGTAATCTAGAACCATATGTCTATGTGTGATTACAATCGTAGGGAATATTTACCAACTCATTTGCTTTATGGGTTAGAGGGCCAATTTCTAAGACCATATTTTATGCGCTTATGTCTAAGTCAAGTCCCATATTGTTTTTCTATTATTTTACCTAAGTCACCCTTCTCAGGGTTGGGTTTTAGCGTATAAATCAAGTTCCTACCGTCCAAATAGAAAAAAGACGTAAGGAGAAGTTTTTAGAAACCAACCTAAAAAAGTGTCAGGCGCAATTATAGGCAAATCTGGAGCGTGTTGAAAATCAAATCATTTTAACTAAGGCATTCCACAGAGAGGTTGATAACCAATTTAGAACATTTTTAAAGGAAAGAAAATGCACGAAAATATAAAGGAAGTATTTTTCATTGAATTAAAACGAATAAACGAGCCGTACAATGCGTTCTAGCTTGACCCTCTTCTCTCTTGAGCGTGAGGGGAGTGTTAACTTGCTTAAGAACTTAAGAATAACAGAATAAATGAAGAACAAATGATAGAACTTGAACTAAAAGTAATAAAGTACATAGATACAAGGAAATAACAACTAAAACTTGAATCTAAGATTAAGAACAAGTTCTAGAGCGAAGGGAGAATGTAAATGAAGTTGAAAACGAGCTTGGAAGGGATGCTTTGCAAGTGGGGGGATGGCTTTCTTAAATAGCACATTGGGTTGGTTGAACTTCCCACCTCTTGGACTTGGACTCACGGTTTTGAGTTTGTTTAAACATGTGGGAAATTTCGTCCTTGACCTTCATTAATCAAATGTGCGTTTTGCCAATTTGTTCTCTAAAAATGCGTTGGGCGCAATTCTGCAAAAACATAAAACTGTTATTTTCTTTCAACTTTGACCGCATTTTTCTCCTTTTGTTTCCTAAAGTACCATAGTTTGACTTTTATGTATAAATGTTCTATGCATGTTCTAATTTAAGAATATGTGACTCTTTTTGGCAAATAATGATGGAAAAGGGGTAAAAAAACGTGGTCAAACAGGCCTACCAACACATGTTTCTACAGTAAAAAGCCAACCCTAACATCCAACATGCTTGTGCAACACAAGAGATTTCTCCCACATTGTTCCAGTATGCTTTTATGAACACAACCATACAACGATAAAACCATTCATAATCTATAATGCGTTCATAAATACCATAAAGCATCAAATCCAACAACACAAAGCAAATCAGTTATAAACAACTAGAACCAACACGATTTCATTCAAGCTACCTATAATCATTATCAAATATTCATAAAGAGACAATCAAGTTACATATTAATGAATAATAAACACATCGAAAGTACCAAACAATTCATACATATTCAAACAATAAATATCCCCCAAGTAAGAACTACTTAGACAAGGTCCAACACTTCTAAGTATCACCGAAGGGTTCCTAAATCCAAAAGCAATCAACTCATGTTAGACATCGCTTTAATTGATTCCAAACTAATTTTATATGAGTAGTTACCAACTCACTAACCCTAAAATAAATTGGGTTAAAAGTGGGTCAAAGTCGAATGAGCCCGGTACTTCAAAACGAAGTTCGATGCCGAAAAGCGATGGGTACTGCAAATCGACCTTCCTTTGGGTGTCGGTAACCGCTGAATAGATGTCGAAGGGGTGGGTATCGCAAATCGACTTCGTATGAGAGGTGAGTCACCACCAAACGTCACCAGAACAATGAAATATGTCACGAACTTACCGGCTTCGCGAATCTGAGATGCTGCTGCTGCTTGCTGCTTGAATCCGATAGGAACATGTCGTGAGTCTGAGTTCGTCGGTCGATCGTGGAGGGTCGTCGAAGAGTCGTCGTACCAATCTGAAACTTCAAAGGCGTGCACTGCTACTGGACCGACGTTGTTGTTGTGGACCACAGGGATGCCTCTGTCGTGGGGAGTGCTGGCATCGAAGTCACAACGAATTGCATCGGCTACTGTTAAAATCGTCGACTTTTGAGGGAAAGTACGCCGCCGCCACCGATTCAGAGGTTAGACTGCCGTGAGTGCTACAGGGACCGCCGCACCGCTCGTTCTAATTAGGGGCTACCGTCGGTCGGAGAGAGACCAGAAGAGTGATGGTTGAAGAAGAAAACTAGTGGGGGTTGGTAGGCAGCTGGACAAGAAGAGGGAAGAGGAAGATGATAAAAACCTAGGGTTTTGTTTTGTCAAGAGGTTGACTTATGCTTCGAACCCAATAATAAAATTCTAAAGGGAAATGACATCTTCAAATTCTTCAGATGAGATTTAAATAAAAATCTCTTATAAAATTCGAAAACTAAATTTATCTTAATCCAACGAAATTAAACTTAATTCTAATTTATCCAAAATTAGAACTACAACTTAGAAATCAAAAAATTTAATTACCAGCTTAGGGGAAAATTCTAAAGACCGAATTTAAATCTCAAGATAAAAATAACTTGAAAACTTGGGGTGTTACATGGAGACACCGCTTAAATGCAATCTTTTATACCCCCCTTGATTTTAGGGCAACACAAATGATAAAGTGAGTCTCAGCTCAGCATATTAGGTATTTTTTCATTTTACTGCAGTAATTTATCGGGCAAAAGCTTTTACTGTCAGCTCTGTCTTTTTATGCCTTTTTGATTCTGATGTTGCAGCATCAACAATGCCACAACAAAACATTCAAAGTTAGGTCATTCTTCATAACTCTCAACGTCATTTGCAAATGCAGGGATGTTAGTGAATTTGAAACATTATTTGCACAAAATCAGTGTAAAGTGGGTGTAAGTGAGACTACCATTTACTAATTTATATGAAATACTTGCACAAATAACTCTATTTTAGAGAGTTATCACACCCCAAACTTGAACGATTGCTTGTACCCAAGCAATGCTACTCCCGACTCTACACTCAATAGAATGGAAAAACAATGCATGCTAACAACTTCACCAACTGCCTACGATCCATTACTGCGGCTAAATGTTTCTCAATCTACGCAATCATCAAACTAGAAGGAAATCAAACAACTATTGCACTAAGACTAAGGTGCTTTATTTACATCTGACCACTCCATTTCACCCTCACCCGTGGCAGCATTTGAAAAGTCCCCGAACTTGTTTTCTCAAACTGATTTCCACTATTTTACTTCTACTAACTTGCTACTGACTTTAGCTAACAGGTATGGGCTACTAGCCATTCCTGACCCTACAGCTCTTTGGAATGTTTTTTTTTCTCTTTTTTTTTCTTTCTTTCGTCTTTCTCTCTCTCTCTGTTTTTTTTTCAATGATAGAGCTGAATTACAAGGCGAAAGTTTTAGGATAGCTTTACAAATGATTGCATTGCAAGGTAAATACAATAATAAATGTTACAATAAAATGAAAGTCCCTCATCCCCAAACTTAAAGCGAAACATTGTCCTCAATGCTTGCTGAATGATATCAGAGAAAGGACAAAGCTCCCCCAAACTTAAATGAAGATAGGATAGAGATAGCTGATGTAGGGAGTACTACTTATCTTGATTGTTTCTAGAACGGTGAATTCTTGCTACTTTTCTAAGGTCAGTAGCTTGCTGGCAAGTTGGAAAGGGATAATCAGCCCTTGAAATTCTGCTAAGGTTAAATTTCTACGGCAGCCATGGGATACTAGCAAAATGAAGCTATCATAGGTTACTTTAAAGCACCTTAGAAAAAGGGCAAGAATTGTGTCTTTCCTTTCTAACTATAGCCAGAGTAGAAATCCTGTAAATTCCCACAGACCAGACATCAAAGACAAAAGCTTATCGAAATCAGCATCATTATTAGACCATTATACATTGGACCTCTCATTTTCAACCTTGCTTTTCATTTTGCTTTCATTTCATGGAATTACACTAAAACATCAAACAAAAACATAAGAAACTACCCTAGGAATTGAAGACAATCTAACATTCAAATAAAATTAAAGATTAAGCTAAGGCATTCATTCAATTTAAATAAAAACTGAGAATAAAAACCAGCATAAAAAAAAAGTTTCAGGCAGGGAGAAACCAACTCCCCTCAGTCAACCTTCTTCTTCTTCACCTTTGGAGCCGCCCGTCGGCTGAGATGCTCCAGCATCAACAATGTCCCCTATATGTTCGTAGGCTATGGTAAGTTCTTTCTCCAAGCGATCCAACAAGGTCTCCTTTCGTATTTCCTTACTCAGCAAGTCATCTACATGTCTTAAGAGAGAGCATTATTCTACGTCAGTACGAAATTTAATAGAATTAGAAACAGAAAAGGTAACCTATTAATCGTTCACTCCCATGGTTAACTCCTCATTCTGCACATCTATTAGTGCTCTACCGGTGGATAGAAAAGTCCTCCACAAAATTATTGGGATCTTGTTGTCTGCTTCATAATCAAGGATGATGAAGTCAAATGGGAAAATGAACTTGTCCACCTGCACTAACACATCTTCGATCTTGCCCCCTAGGTGAGTGATTGACCTGTCAGTTAGGCATAGAGTCACCATGGTGGGCCTTGCTTCATCAATACCCAACCTCTGATATACTCACAATGGCATGAGGTTTATGCTTACACCCAAATCGCATAGATCATGACCCACATTCTTTCCACCAATAGAGACTGCAATAGTGAAACTTCCTAGATCCCAGATTTTCTATAGAAGCTTGTATGTTAAAATTACATTGCACTCCTTGGCTAAAGCGACATTTTCAAACTCTCCTAACCTCTTTTTCTTTGTCAAGATATCCTTAAAAAATTTTACATAGTTAGGCATCTGCTCAACTGTCTGAACTAAGGGTATATTGATGTGGAGTTGCTTCAACACATCTAAACAATGCTTGAATTGATTATCAATAAAGTTGTTATTGACGTTTCTCTTAGATTTGCATTAACTCAAATCCAATAAACTAACATTCAAGGTTACGTCATGTAACTGCAACAGTATATAACAAATATACAGTATATATTTAATATACATCATATATATTTGATATACTGTGGATATATATACAATATATATTTGATATACAGGTGGATAATGTTTCAGTAGTAACCTAAAGGGTCTATAGTATATGGATAAGGTTGGGTACCTTATCCTTGTAACACTATGGATACGACCGACTTTGTAATAGTTACAAATGACTTGATCCAAGTTGTTCGTGTGGAGACATACCAGTGAGGTATCCTATACAATGAGTTTGTATAAGATCGGACCGCGGAATAATTAATCTTTAGTTGTAACACCATTAGCTAATAGATTAATACTTCAATAAAATGACCAGGTAACTCGATCTCAATCCTGAGTGAGTTATGGACCCTTGCCTGTTCGGGATCGCCCTTTCATTTGTATGGGTGAGAGTGGCCCCAGTCCCGGACTCAATATTCCTACCATTTTGGAAACGAGACCGAGCGGGGAGTTGGGAACATAACTACACAAGATGGAATTCACTCGTTCCAGTCTTTAGGGTAGATAGATAAGTGTTCTCCTAAGTGCTGACTCTGGGACTTGAACAAGGGACCCCACCCTCTGTAACGCCCCGCGTTCTCGGGTACGTTAATTTTAAGATATCATTAGTGCCTTTGGATTTTTCCCAAAGTTGATATTCTTGGGTTTTGTAATTTTGGAGTTCTAATTTTTGGATAAATGAGAATCTAAGTATAATTTAGATAGTTAGGATAAATTAAGTTTTCAAATTTTGGAGAATTTAGGTTATGGGTTTTAAAACAATGTTAGTAAATAAAGAAAAACAAAAGTGTAAAATAAGAATAAAATAAAAAAAAAAAGAAACCCTAAACCATTTCTTTTTCTTCTTCCTCTCCCTTTTGTTTTCCCCAGCCGCCAGCCCCCCAGATTTCTTCTTCTTCTTCGAGCATTCTAGCTGGCCCCTTATTGTTCTCCGGCGGCGGCACACTCCGACGAA
>NW_019104706.1:222512-235274 GCF_001995035.1 Momordica charantia
GAGACATGACAGGAGAGGACCATAGGCTGCGTAGTGATGTTAGCTTAGTTTAGGATTAGATGGTTTTTTTTTTATTTATGATTGTTTGGCAATAAACTTTGTTTCAAGTGAATTGAGGGGAGATCCCACCTATTGTTTAGACTTGACTCGGAATAAGTGTTTTCTTTTATTTTTCTTTCGTTCATTGAAATCGTTTAGTTGGAATAATGGATGTTGCCTGGTGGTGTTGTCCATTAAGGCCGCTTGATTGATAGTTTATAGAATTGATGTTTTATTTATGTTGTAGTTTGATGTATCGAACTGAGTTGAAACTATGTATTTATAACTTGTTCCCAGGGAGTTGTTTATTTCGAATTTAGAAAATAACATTTGACAGAGGAAAATGAATAACGTTACCTAGAATAGTGTAAAAAGTTCTGGGGCATTACACCATCTCACTGGCCCAAGAGGGACTTCCGATTATTCGTTGCACCATAACCGGGTTGTTCATTAGAAGATCAGCGGTACTTAAGGTATAAGATGTAACATAGGGGTAAAACGGTAATTTGACCTAACTGTGGTTACGAACACTGGTGAAGGATTGACTTACCGTTAATAGTCAAAATTCGTGGACGTAAAATATTATATAGTGAGAAGAGTGCAACTATGGGCCTTTAGTGGATTGACCAACAGTTCACTAATGTTGATTAAAATGGTTAATCAGTTTAATCAATTAATCTTATATTATTTGAGCTTCCAATCTTTAGGTCCATTCGGTCCATTGCTAGCTCGTAAATATAGTTAAGAACATTTAGTCTTGAAAAGAATTTTAATTGTTCAAATTTGTTAACGGGAATTAAAGTTAATTATATGAGATGCAATTAACATAATGTATGTCGAAACATTATAATATAAAGTTAATTTTGAATTGGATTAAAAATTATGAGAGAGATAGATATTAGAATTTGATTCTAGTATGGTTGATTAATTTAAGCTTAAGTTGATTAAGTATGATTTAATTAAATTAATGTGATATACTAATTTCATTAAATTAGTTTTAATTTTATTAATTTATTAATTTTTTGTAATTAATTAAATTATTTATTATTTTAATTAAAATTGTTTTAATTAAAATAAAAGGAAAAAGAAAGGAAAAAGAAAAAGAAAAAGAAAAGGAAAAAGGGAAAAGGAAAATGGGAGGAAAAACCTTCCATTTTCCACCATTAATGGTGGGAAGTGGGAAAGTGAGTGGGGATGTGGTGACTTCCCGCTCATTCCTACTTCCCTATAAAAGGAGTATCTTCCAATTTATTTTCGATGGCTTGAACGTTGGTGGAATGAGTTTCTGAAACTCCAACAAGAAAATCTCTCTTTCGATTTCTCAATTTTCCTTTCAATTATAAGAGGAAAGTGGGGAGTTCTTCCAACTTCCCACCATTAATGTTAGGAAGTAGGAAAGTGAGTGGTGAAGTGGTGACTTCCCGCTCACTCCTAGTTCCCTATAAAATGAAGGATCTTCCAATTTCTTTTTTATGGTTTTAACGTCGGTTCAATGAGTTTCTAAAACTCCAACGAGAAAATCTCTCTCTTGATTTCTCAATTTCCCTTTCAATTATAAGACGTTTTCCACGTATCGAGTTCTTAACATCTAGAGGATAGCGAGGAAGACTTTTTGGTGGTGTTGGTGTCGACATTGAAGAAGTGCCTTCAAAGGTATGTATCACTAGTTTCCTTTTACTCATGCTTATGGCTTTTCTTTGTTGTAATTCTAAAACAATATCAAAGCACACGTGTTCACATGCTTCCGCTTTAGAATTCGATCTCTTCAATTTGTATTAGAGCCCAGGCTCTGCTTTTGATCTTGTTTTGAATAACAAGGAAAAGAATGGTGGGTGTTTCTATCATTTGATGTATATGGGTTGCAAATAGTTGTTTTCGGTTTATGGCTTTAGATTTACAATTTTTTTCGTTGATCGATCAATGTAAGGGCTCGTTAGTTTTGTTGTTTAATTATGTAAATCGAGTATGTAAGTCTGTGTCGTTCGTGGCAAGAAGTTGCTTTGAAATAGTACCAGAAAAGTGAAGAAAAACTGGAGGAACCGGGCGAACAGAGCCTCGGCACTTGGGCGGTGCCCAGGCACTGGCTATTGACGCCGGACAACGACGCCTAAGTGCTACCAAAGCTGCAGAAACCTGAAAGCTCAGGCTTGCAGCAATAGGGGCAGCGCCTAGGCACTGGGTTTTTTTAAAAAAATATTATTATTTTTGTTTTGTTTCATTTCTTATGGGAAGCCAAAAACCAGTCTATTTTGCTATTTAATTATTATGCATTTTGAATGTATACTTAATTAGTTGTATATGTTGCATAAATTATGTCATATAGTTTAAAATTCCAACATAGGTTAAGCATGTTCATGCATCACATGTATATAATAGTTATAATGTATGATAGCATGATTTATTTTCATCATTAATTAATATAAGTGTTGTATTAATTGGATGAAAATAAAGTTGCATTGAACATGGTATTACTTTAGTATATATAAATGTTATATTTATGTATGTCATTGATGCATGATTATAGTTTCAATTTCTTTAAATTTATAAATGTTATAAGTTTGGTGAATACAAATTAAAGTCTATAATAAAGAATTGCATGGAAACCCTAGGTCTTCAATAATTAATTTTAAAGAGGTTTGAAATTGATTTGACCTTAGATTATACACTTTTTATTTTCGGTTTTAAATAGTTTTAAAATGACGAAATAAAATGTTAATATAAAATATTGCTTATAAGGGAACCCTATCTATGGAAGGTTTTGTCTAAGTTGAGGTACTTAAGCCGACCGTAAGGGAACACCTTTACTTGGGAATCGACCAAGGGGTTGAATTAGTCAATATTTGGCATGTAATAATGTGGTTAGTTCGTTAAAGTGTTTAATGAACTAAAACATTAGTGTTAAACAAATCTAATATAAAGTTATATTGGGCAAACTAATGAACTTAGATCATTTCATTTAGCCGGATTTTACCTAAGTAATGACCCTAGTTGTAAAATACTAAGTGAGAGGATTAGGTGTATATATAAAATATACCAAGTATATGAAATATGTGGTATATATATACATTCTTTCATTCACGTTCTCTATATAAAAAGTTCACATTGTGAGTTCCATGCTCGGCCTCATGTCGCCCTGGGCGCAGCCTCCCTATGGAATGTGTTTGCATGGTTCAATATCAAGGTGAATTGAGAAAGCATTTATAGTAAGTGGGAGAAGGACGTCTGACAACACATCCTACAGTCTCTTCCATTGGTTTGCAACGTGAGGTTTTATACACAGCCTACGTGTTGTCCTGGAGCGACCACCCCTACAGAGGGTCTGTTGTATGGAATCAAAATCAGGGCGAACTCTAGAAATGGATAAGGTCTCTTATATTTTGCACCAATATTTTTCCTTCTCTATGACATGCTTATTGGGCCGGACCTCTAAGGTCTAAAAATGGCAGGTCACACTTCAGGAAGTTGTTAAGTTAATTAGTAACTTCTTCACCAAACTAATGGTGACTAACTATTATAGGAATAAGTGTTATTCTGATGTAATATTTAGTTGAGAATGTCTCAATTTAAGGAAGGAGTAGTTGATTGCCCCACGGTAGTTGTTGCTCTAAATCATAGAAGCATCGTCGCAAAAATAATCTTGATTGATAGGGTGCATTGTTACTTTTTGCTAAAATTGATTGGGTTTTAATGGGTAGTGCAAGTGTCTAATACAGACTTATTTGTATTTCAGCACGTCTACTTCCATTATTGCCCTGCTTGCTGCTGAAAAATTTAACAGCGAAAATTACACACAATGGAAAACGAACCTTAACACTATACTCGTGGTAGATGATCTTAGATTCATCTTAACCGAGGAGTGTCCTCAGGCTCCCACGCCAAATGCAGCTCGAGCTAGTCGGGATGCCTATGACAGATGGATCAAGGCCAATGACAAGGCTAATGTCTACATCTTGACAAGCATATCTGATGTGCTGTCCAAGAAGCATGAGAGTATGGTCACCGCAAGGGAGATCATGGACTCGTTGCAGGACATATTTAGACAGTTGTCCATTCAAGCCCGACACGATGCCCTCAAGTTCATTTAGAGTTTCCACATGAAAGAGGGAACATTAGTGTGAGAACATGTTTTCAATCTGATGGTCCAGTTTAATGTGGTCGAAGTGAACAGAGCTGTCATAGATAACGGGAGTCAAGTCAGCTTTCTCTTGGAATCTCTTCCGAAGAGTTTCCTACAGTTTTGCAGCAATACTGAGATGAACAAGATAGAGTACAACCTCACCACGCTCTTAAATGAGCTACAGATTTTTCAGTCTCTTATGAAAAATGAGGGACAGGAAGGGGAGGCAAACGTTGTCACCTCAAAACAGTTCCATCAAGGTTCAAACTCAAGAACCAAATCTGTACTTTCTTCTTCTGGAAGTAAGACTTTCGAGAAGAAGAAGAAGAATGGTAAGGGGATGAAAGTTGACCCTACTTTTACTGCTACTACCAAGAAAGGCAAGGCCAAAGTTGTAGACAAAGGAAAATGTTTCCAGTGCAACGTGGATAGGCACTGGAAAAAAAACTACGCCAAATACTTGGCCGAAAAGAAGAAAGCCAAACAAGGTAAATATGATTTACTTGTTCTTGAAACTTGCTTAGTGAAGAATGATGATTCTACCTGGATATTGGATTCAGCGGCCACTAACCATGTTTGTTCTTCTTTTTAGGGAATTAGTTCCTCGAGGCAGCTTGATGTTGGGGAGATGGCTCTCAAAGTCGAAATGAGAATGTCGTCTCAGCAGTCGCAGTGAGAGGCCTAATGTTGTTTTTAGACAATAATACATATATATTATTAGATAATGTGTATGTATTTCTCAAAATAAAGAGGAACTTAATTTCAATTTCTTGTCTACTAGAACAATGTTATGTTATTTTCTTTTTATTAAATGAAGTGTTCATTTCACGAAATGGTGTTAACATTTGTTCTAAAAAACTCGAAAACAACTTATATGTGTTAAGACCAACCATAACAACAATAATTTTAAATATAGAGTTGATTAAAAATGCTAAAACTCAACAAAAAAGGCAAATAATTTCTCGAAAAGAAAATACCTATCTTTGGCACTTAAGATTAGGTCATATAAATCTCAGTAGGATTGGGAGGTTGGTTAAGAGTGGACTTCTAAGTGATTTAGAAGATGACTCATTACCTCCATGTGAATCTTGTCTTGAAGGCAAGATGACTAAAAGACCTTTTACACGAACAGGTTACAGGGCCAAAGAACCCTTGGAGCTGGTACATTCAGACCATTGTGGTCCGATGAATGTTAAAGTCGGGGGAGGATATGAGTATTTCATCTGTTTCATAGATTATTATTCAAGGTATGAATATCTCTACCTAATGCAACATAAGTTTGAAGCCCTTGAAAACTTTAACGAGTACAAGACTAAAGTTGAGAACCAATTAGGTAAGACGATAAAGACACTTTGATCTAATCGGTGTGAAGAGTATATGGACTTAAGATTCTAGGACTATATGATAGAACATGGAATTACATTCTAACTCTCAGCACCTGGTACACTTCAACATAATAGTGTATTAGAAAGGAGAAATAGAACCCTGTTGACATGGTTCGATCTATGATGAGCTATCCTCAATTGCCTGCCTCGTTTTGTGGTTATGCAGTAGAGATTGCAATATACATTTTTAACACAGTTCCATAAAAAAGTTTTTCTGAAACACCTGTTGAACTATAGAGGGGACATAAATTTGGTTTACGTCACTTCTGAATTTTGGAATGTCCAGCACATGTCTTAATGACAACCCCAAAGAAACTGAAATATCGTTCAAAAGTGCGCCTATTCGTAGGTAACCTCAAGGAAACGAGAGGTGGACTATTCTTTGATCCACAAGAAAACAAGGTGTTTGTATCGACAAACGCTACATTGTTGGAAGAAGACCACATTAGAGATCATAAACCACGAACCAAGGTTGTGTTAAATGAGATTTCCGATGAAGCTACAAATAATCAACAAGAGTTGTTGATAAAGCTAGCACTTCAACAAGAGTTGTTGATGACGCTAGTACATCATGTCAATCACATCCATCTCAAGAGTTGAGAGTGCCTCGATGTAGTGGGAGAGTTGTGACACAACCTAATCGTTACATGGGTTTAATAGAAACCCAGGTCGTCATATCTAAGGCGTTGAGGATCCATTGACCTACAAAAAGGTTATAGAAGATGTTGATAAGGACAAATGGATCAAAACTATGAACCTTGAAATGGAATCTATGTACATCAATTCCGTTTGGGACCTTGTAGATCAACCTGAAGGAGTCAAACCTATAGGTTGTAATTGGATCTACAAAAGAAAACGAGATGCTGAAGGGAAGGTATAGACCTTTAAGGCTAGATTGGTGGAGAAGGGTTACACCCAAAGGGAAGTGGTGGACTATGAGGAAACCTTCTCCCCGGTTGCCATGCTAAAATCAATAAAAATACTCTTGTCCATTGCCACATTTTATGATTATGAAATTTGGTAAATAGATGTCAAGATTGCTTTTCTGAATGGCAATCTTGAAGAGAGTATTTATATGTCTCAATCAGAAGGGTTCATTAAGTAAGGTCAACAGCAAAAGGTTTGCAAGCTTCAATGATCCATTTATGGATTAAAACAAGCATCTCGATCTTGGAATATAAGATTTGATACCGCAATCAAGTCTTATGGTTTTGACCAGAATGTTGATGAGCCTTGTGTATTACAAGAAAGATCATCAACAACATTGTAGCTTTCTTGGTGTTGTATGTGGATGATATCCTACTCATTGGGAATGATGTAGGTTTCCTAACTGACATTAAGAAGTGGCTAGCAACTGAATTCCAAATGAAAGATTTGGGAGACGTTCAGTTTGTTATGAAGATTTAAATCATAAGAAATCGAAAAAACAAAACGCTACCCCTGTCTCAGGCAACTTATATCGACAAAATGCTTGTCAGATATTTGATGCAGAATTCCAAGGAACAATGTCCTAAGACACCTCAAGAAGTTGAGGATATATATGACATGCATTCCCTATGCTTCAGTAGTGGGTAGCCTGATGTATGTCATGTTGTGTACTAGGTCTGACATTTGCTATGTAGTCGAGATTGTCAGTAGGTATCAATCAATCTAGGATATGATCACTAGACTATCGTTAAGGGAAACCTCAAGTATGTTATGAGAACAATGAACTATATGCTTGTGTATGGCGTTAAAGATTTGATTGTTACATGATACACTAACTCTGATTTCCAAAGTGATTAGGATTCAAGGAAATCTAATTCGGGGTTAGTGTTCACTCTTAATGGAGGAGCTATAGTATGACAGAGCATCAAACAAGGATGCATCGCAGACTCCACAATGGAGGTCGAATATGTTGTCGCTTGTGAATCAGCAAAAGCGGCAGTGTGGCTTAGAAAGTTCTTAACTGGTTTGGACGTTGTTCCAAACATGACTTTGCCCATCACACTTTTATTGTGATAACAAAAGAAGTCATAAAATAGGCAAGCACATCGTGAGGAAGTATCACATGATACGAGAAATAGTGAAATGAGGGGACATGATCGTCGCGAAGATGGCTTCTGGGCATAACATTGCTGATCTGTTTACAAAGGCTCTTACGGCTAAAGTGTTCGAGATATGTACAATATAGTATTGTCCAAGTGGGAGACTTCTAAAGGGTATTGTGTATGCCCTAGTTTATTGTATTTGTTATTTATTGTACAACCCACTTTTGCTTTTAGCGCTTCTACACCCTACTAGAGTTTAGTTCAAATTGGAGTTTGTTGGGTTTTATGCCCTAAACTCGTGGTTTGTAAACATAAAACAAATATTCATTCAATAAAGTTGTTATTGATGTTTCTCTTAGAATTGCATTAACCCAAATCCAATAAACTAACATCGAAGGTTACATCATGTAACTGGAGCAGTATATAAGAAATATACAGTATATGTTTAATACACAGCGTATATATTTGATATATAGTGTATATATATACAGTATATATTCGATATATAGGTGGATAATGTTGCAATAGTAACCTAAAGGGTCTATAGTATATGGATCAGGTTGGGTGTCTGATCCTAGTAACACTATGGATACAGCCCACTTTGCAATAGTTACAAAGGACTTGATCCAGGTCGTTCGTGTGGAGACATGCGAGTGGGGTTATCCTATACAATGAGTTCGTATAAGACCGGACTGCGAAATAATTAATCTTTAGCTATAATACCGTTAGCTAATAGATTAATATTTTAATAGGATTACCAGGTAACTCGATCTCAATCCTGAGTGAGTTATGCACTCATGCCTGTTAGGGCTCGTCCTTTGATTTATATGTGTGAGAGTGGCTCGAGTCGTCAACTCAATATTCTGACAATTTTAGGGACGAGATCGAGTGGGGAGTTGGGAACATGAGTGTTTGATAACTCTTCGTAAGAGAGTGCTCTGTAGCATATTTTGGTGTGTAAATGTAAGAGTCATTATCAAAAGACCATGGAAAAGAGAAGAAATCAATTGGTTGGGTCCCCGAGCTTTTAGAATTCTCAATTCCCTCATTTTGAATGAATTATGCTTAATTATGGATGTTTTGTATAGGAATTGGAGATTTTGTTCAGGGCAAGCGAAGTGCTTTCAAGGCTATAAAAGTCTTTCGAAATGCTATTCTGCACGCAGATGTTATTGAGCATGAAATTAGAGCTTATACGGCTCCAACATTCTACGACTTCAACCTAGTGATTGTAGATCCTACTATTGAAGCCAATAGATTTGAGTTGAAGCTGACAATGTTTCAAATGCTCCATACCGTACAGCATTTCTATGGACTTGCATCAGAAGACCCTCATTGTCACCTACGTTATTTCATGCAAGTGGCTGATTCATTTAAGGTAGAAGAAGTTAGTAAAGAGGCTATGCGCCTGAAGTTATTCCCTTATTCCTTGAGGGATAATGCTATAGCATGGTTGGATTCTTTACCTGTAGAGTCAATCACTTCATGGAATGATTTAGCATAGAAGTTCCCGATGGAATACTTCCCACCATCGAAAAATGTGGTGCTTAGGAGCAAGACAATTTTCAACAACTCCCTGGAGAGTCATTGAGCGAGTTATGGGAGAGATTTAAAGGACTGCTCCAAAAGTGCCCTCATCATGGAATCCCAAGTTGCATTCAGATTGAAACATATTATAACGGTTTGAATGAGGCCACGTAGTTGGTGATAGATGCTTCAGCGAATGGAGCATTATTATCAAAGCCGTATGCTAAAGCCTTCGATATTCTGGAAAGAATCTCGCACAATAAGCACCAATGATCAAAGTCCAGGGCTGCTTCAGCAACTACATCTAAAGGATTAGTAGATGATGATGCGGTGGCATATTTATAGTAAAAAATTTCAAAACTAGTAGACATTGTGATGATGAGCATATCGCACTCAGATGCTGTAACATCCAATGATAAGGTAAACAGTGTGCAGAATGTTTCATGCCCTTTTTGCGAATGAGAGAATCGTTTTGAGGATTGTTTGGGCAACCCAACTTCAATGTTTTATTTGGGTAATCAGCAGCCAAATAGGAATAATGCTTATGGAAACATTTATAATCCTAATTTTAGCTGGGACGGAAATCAATCAGGGCAGAATGCTGGAGCAGCTAGAACCAGTAATGCTTCAACATATCATCAAAAGGTGTAGTACTGATTTGGTTTTTCTGGGCAGAGTCAACAGGACGTTCCAAAGCATCCAAAAACTATGACCCTAGAGTATATGTTTAAGGCGTATATGGTAAAGAACGAGGCTTATATGTCGAAGAATGATACTATTGTTTAAACTCTAGCTGCATCATTAATATGGAGGTGCAAATAGGTCAGCTAGCTACATAATTGAAAAGTTGTCCATGAGGAGTGCTTCCGAGTGACACTCAACAATCAAAAAAAGGTGGGAAGGAGGAATGTAACACCATTACATTGAGAAGTGGGAAGACATTACCTCCTGCCTATCAAAATACTCTAGGACTCCATGATGATATAAATGAAGAAGAATAAATTGAGGCAGACAGGACACCTACAACCATGACAGTTAAAAAAAGTACAAACCTTAGGGAGTTAACCGCAAGGCAACACAAGAGAAGAGGTCAACCTAGTTGCTAAGATAGACAAAGCTATAGCATCCTTCTCCAAAACAACTGAAAAGACAAAGCATCCGGAAAAGGCCACTGTTCCAGCAAGAACAACAGAATATATTCCTACAGTACCCTACCTAAAAAGGCTATAGAAAAAGAATCAAAATGGGCAGTTTAAATGATTTTTTTAGGTACTTAAGTAGATACATATTAATATCCCATTAGTAGAAGTCTTGGAGCAGATGCCTACATATGTGAAGTTTTTGAAGGATGTGCTCACTGAGAAGCGTAGGCTATGAGAGTTTGAAACAGTCTGTTTAACCAAGGAGTGTAGTACAATTTTGACCACTAAAATACCGAAGAAAATGAAAGATCCTGGAAGTTTCACAATTCCACTAGCTATTGGAGGTCAGAAAAATTGACAAGCACTGTGTGACTTGGGTGTGAGCATCAACTTAATGCCTTTATCTATTTACAAGAAGCTAGGCATGGGAGAACTAGGCCTACCACTATAACTCTTCAACTGGCAAACCGTTCCATCACTTATCCATAAGGGAAGATTGAAGATGTATTGGTACAGGTAGATAAGTTTATATTTCCTGCTGATTTCATAATACTTGACTATGATGCAGATCAATAAGTGTCAATCGTCCTTGGAAGACCATTCCTAGCCATAGGGAGAGCATTAATGGACTTACACAAAGGAGAGGTTACCGTGTTTGTGCAAGATCAGGAGATAAATTTTTCAGTGTATGACTCCATGAAGCTAAAGAGTGCTCTATGCTAAAAGTTCTAGATGAAAAATTAATAAAGACGCTGAGCTCATAAGCTATGCTGGAGCATACTGTAAGCAGGGAAGCTGGAGCTCAATAAGGCTTTACTGGTGGAGATAAAGTACACATCATTGTAGAGGAAAAGTTGCAAAGCTTACTTGTAGAAGACCCACCCGACATGAAGCCTACTCTAAAAAATCGTGCATCAATGATGAGGAAATCGAGAAGAGATCTATAATCATCATGCAACAAATAAAAAAAGGAGCCTTTCCTAGCGACAAAGATAGGGAAACAGATGATGGATCCGAAGACGAAGATCAGCCTACGAGCGACTCGTTGGATGAGAAAGAAGACGAAGGAGATTGACCAGCTGCTTGACATGTAAGAGGAAGTACCTTTCCCTTTTGCTCATTTTGCATAACCCCAACCTCGATGATATTTTAAATTTAGGTTTTTACTTTATGTTGTTTATTTTCATTTGTCACTATTTTGCAATATAATTTTCCATGCATTAAGCTTTAGATTTTTGGAGTTAGATGTGTGTACCCCTCCCACAATTATATTTTGAGTGCTTAAATGAATTAAATTATGATTTTCTTACATCTGCTGTTCTATGCATCTTGTTATTTCCCTGCCTTCTTAAGTAACAATGTTGCCAATGCATCTTTATTCTTAAATTTAGCTTTTTACTAAAGCATTCGCTTGCGGGCAGTGACTGTTTTTGTTCCTGCTCTAGCTTAGGTTCCAGTACAATGGCCCCAGCAGCATCCTGTGAGTACAATTTCGAAACAGAGAACACATAGTTGATAGGCTTCAATAACTTACCTATCCGAGCCAACCACTACCTTAGTATCACCATATAGTCAATCCTTCTATTTCACACCCTTTTGATGTCCCTTTACACCATCTATATTTGACCTGCAAAAAATGCCCCTTATGGAACTCCATTTTTCTTAGTTCTAAGTTTGGGGGTATGCGGGAGCATCCTATATCTTGTTGTCAGTCGCATTGGAGACACTGCTACGTTTCAAGTTTAGGGGTGTGTGCGCGCTTGCTTTGTTTTTGTAAGGATAAGTTTGTAATGTGTAACTATGAATCTTTCTAGTCCTATAATTCAGCCATTTTCAAAATAAAAAAAATAAAAAAAAGGAAAGGAAATAACAAAAAAAAATTTTTAAAGCGGTTGTAGGACTAGGAAGGGCTAGTAGCCATAGTTGAAAAGATAGGTTGGTAATAAAAGGGTAGTGCCCTAGGCGAGCGAGAGGGATTTAGAGAAGTGTATCTCTAGCTAAGTTCATGTTTTTTAAGAGGAAAGTAGGATGATGCTAGAGTCGTAGGAAAGAGCCTTTGCTAGAGCTGGAATAAGGATTTAGTTGCTCTCTTGTAGATGTTTTTAGCGAAAGCAGGTTCATAGGCTTGAATATGTGATGGCATTATGTGTAAAGGCATAAACTAGGACTTGAAGCAAGATGTGTGTTTACTAGTTGCAAATGCTTTTCATATTACTAGGATGTTAGATTTAATCTTGGTTGGGGATAAACAAGGTTTTATGTTTGAGGGTGTGATATCTCTCGATAAGAGAGTGTTTTGTGGAGTAATTTGGCAATTTTGGTGTGTAAATGTGAGAGTCGTTATCAAAAGACCATGGAAAAGACAAGAAATCACTTAGTTAGGTCTCTAAGCTTTTAGAATTCTCAATCCTCTCATTTTTAATGAATTATGCTTAATTGTGGGTGTCTTTATATAGGAATTGGAGAATTTGTTGAACGCAAGCCAAGTGCTTTCAAGGCTGTGAAACTGTTGCTGAAGCATG
>NW_019104706.1:238670-251121 GCF_001995035.1 Momordica charantia
TAAGTACACTTCAACACTCATAACAATTACCACAGCAGCTCGAAATAAAATGAAATGAAACAATGAAATTAAATAAAAAGAAATTTCTAAGAAAAGTGGCCCGGAGACTCGAGGGTAAACTAACCTGAGTAACGCGAGGCGTTTCATATAGCTTATACATAAGCGCATAAAACACGGTCCTAAACATAGGCCCAATAATCCATAAAATCAAATGAGTTGATAATTACATTCTATGATTGTAACTATACATAAAGTATGATAGTAGTTTACCCTAGGCTCTGCAGCAACCAAACGTGGTTCGTGAAATAGTAGAACTCATTATTCCAGAATTAGCGAAGTAGTGTCTGACAGCTTTTTCCTCAAGTGTGTATGTTTTATATTTTCTCTCAAAACTGACACAAGAAGCATATGAGTTGTGTTTTAAAAAGAAACTTGATATTTGCACACTCAAACCACAATTTTATTACTCAGTTTTATCTAGAAAAACACAATTGCATTTTGAACCATTTCATCTCATTAAATTCATTTTGAAAGCACAAGTCCCTGAGGATTCGAACTTGGAATTACTTCCTTGTATTACTTGTGACTGTGTATGCTTGCACGTGTCTCCTAACTTTTAAGGTAGAGAATATCCCGAGCACCAATGTAAAGGAGAGCTCCTTGAGCAATTTGACGATCCATTAGCATCCAATTCTTTTCATTTCAGTCTTATATCATAGATAAAATTAGTTTTATGGGAGTTTCCGTCGTTAAAGCTTCTTTCGATTCATTTCAAGTTTTATTTCATTTGTACTTCATCTATTTCATTTCTCTAAATGCTTTCTAGCGAGTTTTAACTTCCTTCAAACTTGAAAGAGAGGAAGGTTAAGCTAGTGTTGGTTGTACTTTGGTATTCATTAAATTTAATCAATGGAAGTATTTCTCTTATTTCTTCGAGCATTTTTCTTTCTTTAATTATTTACTAATTTAGTTTTCAACTTCGCTGTGGAATGCCTTGGCAAAATTTATTTAACTAAATATGGTTGAAAAAACCCTAGTTGCTCATGGCGCATTTGTAGGTTAGTTCGTAAAAATTTTATGTTGAGTGATTCCGTAGGTTGTCTACTAGGAAATTAATCTATACACTGAAGCCTAATAATGAGAAGGTTGGGTTATGTAAAATATCAAGGAACTAATATGGGATGTGGCTTTGACATAAGCACATAAACCATGGTCATAGACATAGGCTTTCTGACTCATAAAGCAAATGAGTTGATAATAACGTTCTAGGATTGTAACCACGTATAGACATATGCAGTAGGTTACCAAAAGGCTGCAAAATAACCAAAAGCTCTTCGTGATAAGAGTAGAAGTCAATTTCCATGTAAGTGTCAAGTAATGTCTGATGCTTTCGTCATTAGTGTGTCATTTTGTCAAAAACTATGGCAAGAAACAGAGGGCTTGTTTTTATAGGGTAGCGTAATACTTGCAAACTCAAATCACATATTTATTATTATTTTTACCCATAAAACTCAATTGCAGTTTCAAACATTTCATTTTAACTTATTTGAAAGCAAAAGTCCCTTAGGATACGATCTCATAATCACTTCCTTGTATTACTTGTCAGCCGTTTTTCACTTGCACATTGCTCTTATCTTCTGTAGTAGAAAATTTCCCAACAGTATGTTACGAGATATTTGTAATCATATGTATTTGTCGAATATAATGAGTTCTTACTCCCTTAAGCTCGAGAGAGAAAGAGTATGGTTCATTCGGATTACAAACTTCTCTTTTACAGCTTTGCTTTTTAACAAATTGATTTTAAATCATGTTTACCTTTTTCCAAACCTTTGCATTTTGTTTTCCTTTAAAAATACGAGCTAAATATGGTTTTACTAACCCAGTTATGGATGATTAGCTAAATGAATAAAATGGGACAGAAAGGGTATAATGGTGTTTTCTAACTTTTTCACCACCTAACGCTTTTTTCTATCAAGTTTAATTTTTAATTTGGCCAGGAGAAGGTTGACTCGTTTTTTACAACTTAATGGATTTAACTAAAGAGAGAAAGGCTTTAGATATAAAATTTCATTCAAGTGGCCTACATATAGGACCTTGATTCAAGGTTGCATTTATTTTTAATCCAAAACTAAGGGACATTCCAACACGGATATTTGGAATAACTTATAAACTTCAAGATCACTTAGATATGAGCGGATTAAGAAGCGTAGTAGTTAAATAACAAAGAGATGTCGAGCATCCCGAGCTTGTCCCAACATTTTCCAGTCAATTTGAAGTAACTTCGGGCTAGATTTTATTTCATTGAATTTTCAAACAACCAAACTAACAATAATTATATTTATTTGTCAAAATCAATTATAGAACTTCCGATCGTTATCATTTTTTCCATAAGACTACGTTGTCCATGAGGATCATTACTCAGAATGACTGATCTATGATCGTTACTTCATATTAGAAATATTGGTCAAATAACTTATCTATCGAATATAAAGTATATCACTAATAGCTAGATGAAGTATATAAATTACACTAAATATATGAGTGATAATTTATATTAGGTATATCACTCATAAATCTTCTTTGATTTTTGAAGATTTTGGTTTAAGTAACATTACAAGTTTCTCATTGATATATCAATTATATTAGTGATATACTCCATTTCTAGTATATTACTAATAAAAATAATATAAAAAATATAAAAAATATCATAGATAAACTTTTATAGTATCACTAATAAATCTTTATCAGGTTGAAGATTTTTGTTAAAATAACATTAAAGTTTCTTATTGATATATAAAGTATAAGTGAGATACTTCATTTTAGGTATGTCATTGATATAACTAGTATATCTAATATCAACTACATTAAACATACAGTTCATATTAGGTATGTAATTGATATGGAAAATATAAAGTATATCACTGATATAATTAATATACCCTAATATGATAATATACTTTATATCAGGTATATCAATATTAAAGGTATAACCTACATTTCTCTATATATTTTTTAATTTGGGAGGGAATTCTAATATTTGCCATATTTACAAATTAGAAAAGTGGTTCCTATGTTTGCAATTAACTAAACCATCATGGTTTGACCCATTGGTTCAAAGGGGCCAAGATAAATTCTAAAGAATTTAGAACAAATTGGTTGAGACCATATTGTTGGAAGAAAATTGAACATCGATACGTGGACACACCAACTCATCTCGGGACGATCAGAAGTGGAAATCTAAGCCAACTAGAGATTCCAACCTGACCAACTACGGGCTAAGAAACGTGGGTTGTACCATGCTGACGCTCGAAATACCAAGTCTGTGCTTGTGGAAGATCCATCGTCCAAGCTATAGATTCAAGTTACACGGATGCAGGTTTGCATAAATGACATAGCACAGGCACTACTAAATACCATAGTTCCAGTTCCCAACCTGCTAGAGCCTGAGGTCCCTCGTGACCTAAAGGAAGGGAAAAAAAGTGGATAACAATAAAACGAGAGCACCAACACTACAATGGGTAGAGAAGTTGGTCCTAGGTGGGAATGACTGACCTAAATAAAGCATCGATCTCCAACCAGAACTATCTCCTCAACCTTCCAAGGCGAGGCGAGTATAACAAAAATTGAGTTTCGAGATGATAGGAACTCGAGAAGATTCACCTTGAAGAATCTATAGGCAACCTGAGCCTGCAAATGCAGTTTAACCAACTCGAGAAAGACCTGGTCAACGAGCTGATGGGTGACCTGAAGAAAGTGAGCAAGCTAACCTTTGATGATGTTGTGCTTGAAGATCGACCATTCGTTTGGGCCATCCTTGATGTACTGATCCTCCAGAAGAGCTCATTGCCAACCTTCGACAAATATGACGGTATAATAGACCTAGTCAACCATGTAGAGACCTTCACGTCCATCATGGACGTCCAAGTCTATTCAGACGTAATGAAGTATAGGCGTTCTCAATTACATTGCAAGGGCTCGCTAGGTAATGATTTAGGTTGCTTGCACATTACTCCATCTCGACTCAAAAGAAGCTGCATAAAACATTCGTAGCTTAGTTTGCAACCTATAAGGATGCGAAAAATTCAGATACTTACGTCTTTCCATCGATTAGAAACCAAAAAAGGATCCTAATGAGATTACATTAAGAGGTTTTTGGCCAAGCAAATCAAAGTTGAGAATTGTACCGATTTGATTGCCCGCACAACCTTTTGCAACAGAGTGAGTCATGAGAAGCTGAGCTGGTCACTCATAAAGAATCTTAAGCCCACCCATAGTAGTTGCCTTGATTGAGCAACCAAGTTCATTGAGGCTAAAGATATCATGTTGTCCACGAACGACAAATACTTCAAGTTCAATTCTCCACCATAGTCTAAGGAAACTGACAAAAAGAATAAATGAAACAGGTCGAGCTCTTCACACCAACCTGACTATGATCGGCGAAGCGACCAACGATCTAACAAACTGCACGAGTTTCATACATTCACCCAATTGAACATTCCCATTTATGATATATTGGCTAATATTCAAGATGCAAGGCTCGACCTGCTAAAAGACCTAATGTCGCTACGTCGAGATCCCGACCAACACGATAGGTCAAAGTATTATTGTTTTCATCGGGATCACGGTCATTTTACATCTAACTACTACGACTTAGAGCAACATATAGAGAGTTCGATATGACAAGGCTAGTTCAAGAAGTATGTCAGAAGGAAGGATCGGAGGGCAGCTCAAAAGCGACGACGACAAGAAAGAGGAAAAGAGTGAGATATCTAGAACTCTCTCCAAGCACGAGGACCGACCTCCAATGATCAATACATGGAGGACCTAGCGGGGGCCAATTAGGCCACAAAGCTAGAAGAAAGGACGAGAAGCTCGACACGAAATCTGCTCAGTCCAAGCTAAACCAGAAGCCTGCTCGATAAATTTCTCCGATGCTGACCTGCAAGGCATCCATTTTCCTCACAATGATGCATTGGTAATCCCTCCTCAAATCGACCATGTCATGATTTGACAATTCCTGATAGATGGTGGCGCATCTACCGTCATTTTATCCCTCTCGACCTACACAAACCTCGCATGGGCCAGAGCTCAGTAGAAGAAAAGTCCAACTCCGCTAGTCGATTTCTTAGGAGAGAGTGTTACTCCAGACGGATGCATCAAGCTCTCGATCACTCTTGGCAAAATAGTCACTCAGGTAACTCAAGTGGTCGTATTCGTGGTGATTAATGGTAGATCAACATACAACGCTATCTTTGGCTGACCTATTCTTCATACTTTATAACCCATCCCCTCCACATACCATCAGATACTCAAGTATCCGACTTCCAACGAGTTGAAGTGATTCGAGGGGAATAGAAGACCTCGTGAGATTCCGCCTCAAAAGGATGCGCAACTTGCGTGACCATCTATGAGCAGTACGAGTTGAACGAAGAAGATTTGGTATCAATAGAGGCACGCCGGTTGAAAAACTCGAGCTAGTCCCATTGCTCAACCCTAAGAAACAAGTGAGAATTGGCACCAACGAGCTTATCAACTTCTTGAGAACCAATGTCGACATGTTAGCCTGGTCACATAAAGACATGTCATCCATTGATTCGAGCATCATGGTTCATCGGTTCAATATTGGTCCCTCCTCCGACCATGTTAAACTAAAGTGGTGAACCTGTAAATAGTGAGAGGAGTACAATCATGGTAGAGGAATTGAACGGACTTTTACAAGCTCATTATATTAAAGGAATTATCTATCTCAAATGGCTTTCTAATGTCGTCTTAGTTAAAAAATCTAATGGTAAATGAAGAATGTGCACAGACTCTACGAGCATAAATAAAGTATGTCTTAAAGATAGTTTCTGTAACAACCGAAAATATATATATATTTAAATTATTATTATTTTTTTAGTTGTTTTCTTTTATTTTCTCAAAGATAAACCTTTTTGTTTTAGAAATTATTTTTAAAAGATAATTTGTTCTTAGAATTAAAAAAAATAAAAAGAAAGAGTTTTATTAAATCTTTATATTTTGATGTTATCCTTCTAAAAAAAAGTTTCTTTAGGGTTTGTTATAAAAACTCTTAAACCCTAGGTTTTATTTTTCTTAAACTGCTAGACCTAGTTTTCTCTCCAAGAGAAAGAGAAAAAAAAAATAAAAAGAGTTTTGATATTTTCTCTCAAATATCGGTAAGTTTTTCTTCCTCATTGTTTTAGTTTTATTTTTCTTGATTTGTAGTTGTTTAATTCAGTTTATTGGGAAAAGTTTTGAGGTCTTTGTTTTTTAGAATAAAAGATTTTAAAGAAGTTTTACCCTAAAAATTTTCCAGAATTTTTTGTTTGAATTTTTTTGTTTATGAGACCGTTTTTGGGCTATTTTGAGATTTTTGCATAAAAAGTTTACCTACTTTTATCCTATAAACTATAGTTTATTGTTATGATTTTTACATGAAAAATATATGTTTTTACCAATTTTTCAAGGTTCTCTATACAGTTTTTAGATCTGATTTTTTCTATAAAAATCAGTAAATTGTTAATTGTTTTATGGAAAATTCTTGGAAGTTTTGTTTTTTTATAAAACATAAAATTTTGAAGATTTAAAATCTCCAAATTTTCAATTGATTATAAGGCTTTTAAATTTGTTTTGTTGAGAAACTTTTTGTAAATTTAATCCATATTAATTTATACCGATTCTTGTAATTTTAAAGTTTGTTATTGTTGATTTTAGAGGCTTTTTAACCCAGTTTTCAGATATGGTTTTGTAGCCCCAAATCAACACTTTCCTAATTATTTTGCATAAAAAAATGTTTTGAATGGGAAAATTGGGTATATAATATTTGGTTAGTAATTGGTTGAATTTTAAATTCTTGGATAGGATTTAAGGATTGATTTTGGATATTGGTTGTTTCTAGGCCTCTAAGTTGACAACTACCAAGGAAGAAGTTAATTAGATTCGTAGGATTTCTGAAAGAGGTAAGTGATTTACTATATCCCTTCGAAAAATATTGTAAGTGATTTACCATATCCATTCGAAAAGTATTGGAAGTAATTTGTCATATCCCTTCAAAAACTAAAATGTATTTTGAATTTGATAGGAAGATTTGAAATTGATATCTTGGATATGAAATTGAAGTTTTATTATGGATTTGAAAACTAATTTAACAATTGAAATTATGTTTATTTGCAAAGTATTTGAAGTATTCTTAAATGATTTGATAAAGTTTTGTTTAGATTTATTTAAAGGTTTGAAATTGATATTTTTGTTATTTGTGAAATATTTGAAATCATGTTTTAGAGGATTGATAAAGTTTGTTTTAAATTAGTTCAATGTTTTGAATTAATTTAATATTGAAAGTAAGTATTTGTTTTGCATTTGATTTGAAAGATATTTTGATTGATTTTATAAGGCTATCCGGATATGTCATGATTTTGTTTTGAGGAACGTTTTGCTTATTTGGGGTACTAACCTAATTTGGAATTGATGGATTTCTGTTCTGGCTTATTTGTGGGAAGGCACTTTTGTGGTTTGACATTCCTTGGGAATGAAGATTCATGTGTGTGTTATTCACTCACATGGCCTCACACTTAAGTAACTGTTGTGTTTGTTCTGGTCGATATTATTTCGACAACTCTGTTCTGGTCGATATTATTTCGACAACTCTGTTCTGGTCGATATTATTTCGACAACTCTGTTTTGGTCGATATTATTTCGACAACTCTGTTCTGGTCAATATTAATTCACAACTCTAATAGAAGCTTCTGATTGATTGGTGTTACCACGGGTAACCACATATGTTCTGTAGGCTACCCAAATAATGCAATCTTCCACTCTGATTTTGAAAGTATGAATGAATGTAAGATTGTTTTGAATGTTTGAATGATTTAGTGATTCGGAAGTTTGAAAGTTGTACCAAATGTTTTAGAAGGAATTTTGAAAGTTTTGATTGAAAGAAAGTTTGTTTTGAAGGATTTGAAGTTTGATCGATTGAAAGTTTGTTTCGAATGAATGGAAGATTGTTTTGAATCATTAAAGGTTCGTTTTGAATGAATGGAAGTTTATTTTGAAAAAATGAAAGTTTGTTTTGATTGACTGGAAATCTTACCTTATTTGAAGACTTTGTTTCCGAAAATCTAGTTTAATTTGAAAGTTTTGAAAATTGTATTAAATATTTTAAAGGACTTTATAAGTTTTGATTTGTTCGTATTTTTGTTTACGAATGTTTTGATAGGAAAATGAATTTCGAAATTCGATATGGAAATTGCTTATTGAGTATTTTTGTACTCATTTTTCTGTTTTCTAAATGTTTTCAGATGAAGGTTCAAGTGACTGTCAGATAGTGATTGAGGAATAGCGTTCTGGCATGAGGGGTTGAAATCTTTAGTATTTTACATTGTTTTTAGCTTATGAGAACGTAGTTAGTTCTAGTAGTTGTTCTTTGGCTTTATTATAGTGTAGGTTTTTTTGTTTCAAATTTGGACTTGTTCTTATCTTTTGTCATAGTATCAAATTAAATAAAGAAGTTTTTTCGTTAAATTAGTGTTCATTTGTTTACGCTTCCGCATTTTGTCAGAATGACCGTATTAGAAAATGCGGGTTGTTACGGTTGGTATCAGAGCAAGGGTATAAGGTTCTGTAGACTCTATAAGCAAGGTTAGCTAAGTCAGATAAACGCTCATGCCAGAACATTTAGGTTTGGATAATCCAAAGGATACGATGTTTTCTCTAAAGATTAACTTCTATGGTTATCTCCTTATTCATAGTTAAGTTAGGTTACCTTTCTTGGTAAGATTATTTTTTGGAACTTATTGAGGAAAAATTGGCATAAAGCTTTCTTATAAAGTAGTTTGGTTACTTTTGTCTTATAGAATTTTTTTGGCAGCAGAGTGTTGACAAATGGAATCAATGATATGATCTCAACGTTCGGTATGCTCTTGTAGTGGAAGATTGAATTCTATTCTTACGTTCATTAAGGAGTGAGGACCAAAAGTAGAGTTCCCACAAGCTATAAATTAAATTTTGGTTAGAAGTAGAGAAGTTTCACCTAGTGAATGGAATGGACTAATGAATACCTTTTGGATATGAAGAATAGATGGAAGAGATCGAAACTTTTTAGAACTCATCGATATTAGGTATATTGTTAGTTAATTGATTTCTAAAGCTACATGTGTGTTGGACAAGAGAGCGGTCTTGGTATTTAATTGAGGATAAACAAAAAAACTTTGAGTGTGTGTTGGACAAGAGAGCGGTCTTGGTATTTAATTGAGGATAAACAAAAAAACTTTGAGTTTATATATATATATATAAACTAACGTTGATGCCCTATCATAGCTGGCCTATTCCTATAAAACCAACCTCATTAGGTCAGTACTAGTGGAGATCCTCAATTCTCCATCCATCATGGAGCCCAACTTGATGGATGTTAAAGCTCAACAGCTAAGCTGGCTGGATTCTATCAAGGAGTTCATCGAAGGCAATCCATTACCAAAACTAAGTAGAAGCCTGAAAGCTCATACATAAAGCAACTCATTATGCAGGTAGAAGGAGATAACTCGCTCACCACATCATAATGCCACCTCCATCAGAAAATGTGTTTGTTAATTTTAATTTAAAACAAAATAAAATTAAAATTAAAGAAATAATTAAATTCAATACAATTAATTAAATAATTAATACTTAATTTAATTATTTAAATATTAAGTAATTAATTAAACTAATTTCATTAATTGAATAATATTTACTTTCATTTAAGTATCATACATTTAACAAATCATATTCAAAAGCTCCTTTATGTTAATCATATTCGGATTAATTTTAACCTAAGGTTGAAATATGAATCTAATTCTTATTAATTATTAATTGAATCTTATTCATAAAATATCTCTCATTAATAATGCATCTATATACATTATAGTTTAATTGTATATTATACAACTAATTTCATTCCCTTAAATAATTTGAAGAATTCAAATTCGTCCAAATTATTGATCTTCGTTTTACCCATTGTGAGCTAGCAAGAGTACCTAGTGGACCTGCGGGTTATAAGCTCCAATCCCTTAAGATTAATTAAACTTAGTAATTAATTTAATCAACATTCATTAACTACAGGTCATTCCACTAAAGACCTATAGTTGCACTCTTATGCAATACAGAACACATTGCATCCATGGATATAACCATTCACAATAAGTCGATTCTTCATGGGAGTTCGTAACTGCATATGGGTCAAATTACCGTTTTCCCCCTCAGTTACATATTGCACCTTAAGTACCACTGATCCTCTAATGAACAACCCGTTAATGGTCCGACCAATAAATAGAAGTCCCTCTTGGGCTAGTAAGAGGGTGGGACCCCTTGTTCAAGTCCCGGATTCAGCACTAAAGGGAACACTCATCTACTTACCTCGAGTTGGGAATGAGTGAATTTCATCTTCCATAGATATATTCCCAACTCCCCACTTGTTGTCGTCCCAAAAATGCTACGATTATTGAGTCAGCAACCCGGGCCGCTCTCACCCGTACAAATCAAAGAACAATACCTTGTAGGCAGAAGTCCATAACTCACTCGGGATTAAGATCAAGTTACCTGGTCATCATATGAAATATTAATGTAGTTAGTTTACGGTGTTATAACTAAAGATTAATTATTTTGCAGTCTGGTCTTGTACTAACTCACTATATAAGATACCTTCACTCACATGTCTCCACATGAACGACCTGGATCGAGTCGTTTGTAGTTATTACTAGAAAAGTATCCACTTGTATATCGAATATATATTGTATATCAAATATATACATTGTATATTAAATATATATTGTATATCAAATATATATTGTTCTAGTTATATTAAATAACCTTGGATCTTAGTTTATTGGAATACGGGTAATGCAAAGAAATAAAAAATAACTCTTTATTGAATAGATAAATTATTTATTGATTACATAACACACGAGCCAAGGGCACAAAACCCAACAATCTCCCACTTGTCCTAAAGCGAATGGGATGTACAAGTATTAGAATGAACTATGGCATACAATATACCCAATAACATCTTCCACTTTCCCTGCATTAAATAGCACATGTCTCGTAAACCTAGGCTCCCTAGATGATGGTCAAACGCTTTACCCGTGAGATCCTTTGTAAATGGATCAGCAATATTATGCTTCGAAGCAATCTTTGGGACGATCACATCTCCTAGTTGCATAATCTCCCTTATCATGTGATACTTCCTCTGAATGGCTATCTTGATGAGAGCATGTATACGACTCAACCAGAAGGATTCTTAAAACAATGTCAAGAGCAAAAAGTTTTCAAACTTAAAAGATCCATTTATAGGTTGAAACAAGCTTCTAGATCCTGGAACATAAGATTTGACACCATAATCAAATCTTATGGTTTTGACCAAAATGTTGACATAAAACGAACCAGGGAAGAAAGTTTCATAGACATAAAATGTTAGCTACTTGATGCACTCATCAATTAGTCTTGATCTCCATCTGCCATATTCCGTAGACATAAAATGTGGCAATGGACAAGAGAATACGGATAGACTTCGGCATGGCAACGAGGGAGAAAGTTTCTTCATAATCAACTCCCTCCTGTTGGGTGTAACCCTTCGTCACGAGTCTAGCCTTGAAGGTTTGTACCTTCCCATTGGCATCTCTCTTCTGCTTGTAAATCCATTTACAACCTATAGGTTTTACCCTATCAGGTTGATCCACAAGCTCCTAGACAGAATTATAGTACATAGACTCCATTTCTTGATCCAGAACTTTGACTCATTCATCTTTGTTAACATCCTTCATTGCCTATTGATAAGACAATTGATCCTGAACACCATCATCAGGTATGACGACATAGGATTGCATTAATCCCACGTAACGATTAGATTGACTCACAACCCTCCCATTATGTAACACCCCAAGATTTTCAGCATTTAAATAGGGAACGTTGCTAAAAGCCACTTAAAAAGTATCACTCGTACTAGAGAACTAAACCACTAGAAATATAAATTTTGACAATTCTCACCACGCTTCCGCTGTGCTACTCTAATAAATAACACTTACATAAGCTGGCACTAAACAAAACAAACAATGCCAAAGTTCTAACGAACTCAAATCCTTCTCAGTTAAAAATTTAGTAACAATCCAACCTTATAGAAACTTTTCACCGCAATCTTCACTAATCAAAAACCATCCACTACACAAAACTAACTTTCTCGAATAGCAGCAAAGAGAAGGCAAATTCAAGTTCAGCTTGAACAAATGTATTATCCTGATAAATATCCTCAATAGATCACATCGTCAAAGTTCAAGTAGCTAAATAAAATATATGTTCTCAACAGAATAGTGCACTGTCAGCCCTATCACATCCTTAAAAAAAAAATTTGAACTTAACAACCCAATTTAATAATCTGAAAACATACTCAGTTACAAATAAACAACTATAACTATCCTAGCCAAATGGA
>NW_019104706.1:277162-303846 GCF_001995035.1 Momordica charantia
GTATCAGAGCTGGAATCGATTGTTTGAGTCTATTTGGTAAAGTTATTTGAAACTGAAAATGGCTGCAAAGTTTGAAGTCGAAAGGTTTGATGGGAAAGGTGATTTTGCMTTATGGAAGAAGAAAATGAGGGYTCTGTTAGTTCAACAAAAGGTTTCTAAAACTTTAGATGATAATCCTACYTRGTCTGAAGCTCTAACACCCTTGGAAATTGAAGAATTTAAAGAAATTGCTTTTAGTACTATAATATTGTATTTGGCYGACAATGTTTTGCGYCAAGTACATGAAGCCAAGAYTGCTAAAGAACTTTGGACCAAATTAGACTCACTTTACCTCACAAAATCATTAACCAATAAGCTTTATATTAAGGAAAAGTTTTTTGGTTTCAAGATGGATGTTAGCAAAGACCTTGAACAGAATTTAGATGAGTTCAACYGGATTGTTCTTGACCTTAGCAATATAGATGAAGTAATGTMTGATGAAAACAAGRCCATAATATTGCTTAATTCTCTTCCTGAYTCYTACAATGAGGTGAAAACTGCTATAAAATATGGAAGGRACAGCCTAACATTAGACATTGTGTTAAATGCTTTGAGATCYAGAGATCTGGAAATTAGGAAAAACAAAGSCAAAGACTCYGAAGCATTGATKGCTAGGGGCAGAACARATAAAAAACCAAATAAAAGCAGTAATAGAAACAKATCTAAATCTCAAGGGAAGGTTAAGAAGTGTTTCTATTGTCACAAAGAGGGGCATATAAGGAGAAATTGTTTTGAGTTGAAAAACAAGCGGAAAAATGAAAACAAAAGAGATGAAGAATCACATAATRTAAATGTGACAGAAAATTATGATATTGCTGAGGTTTTAACAGTATCTGAAGGGAGTTTTAACTCTGAATGGATCTTAGACTCTGGATGTACTTTTCATATGACCTCTAATAAACATTGGTTTAAGAAATTTCAAGAAGTTGAAGGAGGAAGAGTGCTACTAGGTAATCACCATGAATGTAGCATTAAAGGGATTGGGAGTGTCTTTGTTAAAATGTTTGATAATCAGGTCAGGGAGCTTACTTCAGTAAGATATGTGCCTGATTTGAAAAGAAACTTAATATCCCTTGGTGTCTTTGATAAAAGTGGCTACATATGCAAACTTGAGAATGAAACAACGAAAATTATTAAGGGAGCAATGGTTAAGGCCAAAGGATATTTACAAAATGGCCTTTATGTTCTGGATGGAAATACAATTGTTGGAAGTTCTGCAGTAGCCTCTTTTAAAGACCAACAGCAAACAAAAATGTGGCATATGAGGTTAGGCCACATGAGCGAAAGAGGACTAAAAGAGTTGTCTAAGCAGGGACTTCTTGGAAAAATTACCATAGATTCACTTGATATTTGTGAACATTGTATCTATGGTAAACAAACTAGATTTTCTTTTGGCAAAGGAAAACATTGCTCAAGAGGGATTTTGGAGTATGTTCATGCTGATTTATGGGGTCCTGAATATGAGGGAGCAAGGTATTTTCTGTCTATAGTTGATGATTTTTCAAGGAAAGTATGGACATATCTACTAAAAACTAAAGATGAAACCTTCAAAAAATTTGTTGAATGGAAAACATTAGTAGAAAAACAGACTGAAAGGAAGGTAAAGAACTTGCRGACTGATAATGGGTTGGAATTCTTGAGTAATGAATTCAAAATTTTCTCTGCAAAGGAAGGGATCAATAGGCATCTAACTGTTAGAGGAACTCCACAGCAAAATGGGTTGGCCGAGAGGATGAATCGAACGTTGCTTGAAAAGATAAGATGYTTGATGTCAAATGCTCATTTGCCAAAGAAATTTTGGGGTGAAGCACTGTCAACAGCAACTTATTTAGTAAACAGAAGCCTAGCCTCTGCTATTGAATTTAAAACACCCATTGAAAAGTGGTCMAAACACCCTCCAGACTTGAATAATCTTAAGATTTTTGGYTGCATTGCTTATGCACAYAGYAGAGAGGGTAAGTTGGACAATAGAGCTAAGAAGTGTCTATTCTTAGGTTATCCTMATGGTGTCAAAGGTTATAAACTGTGGTGCATTGAAAAARGTGAAGAAAAATGTATCATAAGTCRGGATGTAATCTTTGATGAGTCGAAAATGGCTTATGAAAATGTAACATCAGAGGATAATCAAGAAAGTATCACTAGACAAACTTTTGAAATGGAGTTGGAACTTCCAACTATTAAGACARATGTTGYTRATCAGATGCRGAATCYTAATGAACCAGATAGTCCTGATGAWCMAGATAWTGATAMTGAACCAGCTRCAGAACCTTCTATCACTYAGCCTTTACAAGATTAYAGTCTTGCTCGGGATAGACAAAGAAGAGTAATACGCCCTCCAACTAGATATGCTAATGCAGATTTAGTGCACTATGCTTTAGTCACTGAATTAGAACAAGMTGGAGATGAACCATTAACCTACACAGARGCTATAAACTCCAAAGAATCAGACAAATGGTTGGCAGCAATGGAAGAAGAAATGAGYTYTCTTCTTAAAAATGAAACATGRGAATTGGTAAAGAAACCACCTAACCAAAAGCTTGTCGGTTGTAAATGGATCTTCAAATTGAAACAAGCTGTTGATCCTTCACAACCAATTCGATATAAGGCGAGGTTGGTTGCAAAAGGCTTTACACAGAAGGAAGGAGTGGATTATGGAGAGATATTCTCTCCGGTTGTWAGGCACTCCTCAATAAGAATTCTCTTGTCTCTAATTGCTGCATATAATTTGGAGTTGGAGCAATTAGATGTAAAGACARCATTCTTACATRGGGATTTGTCAGRAGTTATTTACATGCAACAACCATTTGGATTTATTAAGGAAGGTAATGAAGATCAAGTATGTTTGTTAAAAAARTCTTTATATGGATTGAAACAAGCTCCTAGGCAATGRTAYCTAAAATTTGACTCATTTATGATATCATGTGGTTWCTCTAGGAGCATGTTAGACCATTGTGTATACTTTAAACATACTAGAGAYAAACCTTCTATATATCTYCTCTTATAYGTGGATGACATGCTACTTGCTTGTAGTGATAAATTAGAATTGTTGAAACTTAAAGAAAATCTTAARGGGGCATTTGAAATGAAAGAGTTAGGTGAAGCTAAAAGAATCCTTGGGATTGATATTAAAAGGAATAGAGMAAAAGGAACTCTATTTCTTTCCCAMGARCAATAYTCYTTAAGGATGCTTGAAAAATTTAGGATGMTGAACAGTAAATCAGTTGGTACTCCCCTTGCTAATCACTTTAAGTTGTCAGCAACTCAATCCCCTAAAACACCAGATGAAGAAAATGAAATGAAATTTGTTCCTTATGCAAATGTGCAGTGGGTAGTCTCATGTATCTCATGGTGTGCACTCGCCCAGATTTAGCTCACGGTCTTAGTGTAGTAAGTAGATACATGGCTAACCCCGGCAAAGAGCATTGGACTGCAGTGAAATGGTTAATGAGGTACATTAGAAGAACATCTTCTCAAGGTCTGTTATATAGCAGTGAAATGTCAAAACATGGGAAACTTATTGGTTTTGTGGATTCTGACTATGCTGCTGACAGAGATAGAAGGAGATCATTATCAGGGCTGGTATTCATGTACTTGGGTAACACAATCGGTTGGAAATCTTCACTACAGTCAGTAGTATCTTTGTCTACTACAGAATCAGAATATATGGCAGTCACTGAGGCTTTCAAAGAAGCTTTATGGTTRAATGAACTGATTGAAGAACTTAGTGAGGAATTAGAAAATCAAGTTGTGGTTTACTGTGATAGCCAAAGTGCTATTTTTCTCTCAAAAAATCAGACCTTTSATGAGAGAACCAAACACATAGATGTGAGATTTCATTTCATTAGAGATGTGGTTGTAGAGGGAAAAATAAAGCTTGAAAAGGTAAACACCAAAGAGAATGCAGCTGATGCTTTAACAAAAACTCTTGATATCAAKAAGTTTGAGAGTTGTCTTAAAACTCTCAAAGTTACCAATGAGTAAGTTGCTAAGAAGTTGAGGCCAGAAATCCTTTTCTGGGATCTGAATGATCATGGTTTATAAAATTAACTGTCAAGGTGTAGATTTGCTATATTATTGACAGATAATTTGTATTTGACTTTTCTTGGTGTTTTTAATCAACTAGGTAGACAGGTGTTGGCGACTCAGCTCAAGTCTTTTAATCCAACTCATATGGGTATTTTTACCCATCCAAACAAATTCGGTTCGGGTTTTTTATTCAAGTGGGCCTTTACCCAAGAAGTCAGTTATGCCACCTACATATAAATGCTTGTTGGGGTGGCAGAGTGTGGGGTAGAGTGCGTGAGAGAGAGAGTGAGAGAGATTGAAAAGAGAGAGCCATTTTTTTGTAATAGGGTGACGAATTCTTCTTCCATCCTAGGGTTCTGATTTTTCAATCTTTCTGGAATTTTTGTGGGAGCTGGGTACTGTCCAAGAATTGGTGTTTAGTGGCTGTAAATCTCCAGGGGAGTGCATGAAGAATAGAAGCACTGATTTGAAGAGAGTGTTGCTTCGATYCTTTGTTTGAGCTGCTGATTTCTTGATCATTGTTTAATAGATGGCCTTCAACAGTGGATGTAGATCTTCTTGATCGAACCACTTTAAATTTGTGTGTCCATCTCTTCCCTTAAACTCCTCTGTTTTCATCTTTATCGTTCTTTTATTTGTTGAATTTGTTGAACACTGTTTTGGTTGGGCTGCTGTTTAAGATTAAATTTCTTAATTGTTCTATTAGATCTTCTATTAGTAAATTAGATCTAATATTGTTTTACAGAAATATTATCTGAGAGTTCGGCCTCACGCTTCTCCGATTTGGATGACTGCATGCTGGTCTGATTCTGGCTCTTAAATGACTGAAGAAGAATGCTCGGTTTCAGCTTCAGATTTTATGAAAGCTTGAATACTTCCACGGTAGATAGTTGAGCCAGATTTCAGAATTTACACTCTCAAGTGACTTTGGCTTGTTAAGGAGCGGTTGGCGTGGTAGATCTTCTCATGCTCCTGACGATGACATTCCATCGGTGACAACAAAGGTGCGTAATTCACATAGATTACTCAATTTTGATATAATTGAGTTGTTGTGTGCTATTAAGTTCCATCTCTCTCTCTAGCTAGAGTGAAAGAGGAGAGTTGCAGAAAAACAAAATTAAATCATTGTAAAAAAGAAAATGTACCATTTCATTTTCAATTGCATTAGATAGAACTCATTCCACCTGATGGAATAAATGTATATTCTTTAGGAAGGAGGGTTTAATGTATCTCTTAAGGCATCTTTATGAACATGCTATGCATTGATTTTTGACTATTCAATATGATATTTTTGAATTTTTTGTATATCTCTGACTTTACATTTTGTGCATTGATTGTGATTATTAACCATTTGATGAAGCTTTATCTTCTACAACGGAGTAACCCTACTTGGTTATTATTTATTAAGATTTCAAGGGTTGGTTCTAATGAGAAACCTATTGTATTGTAAATGTCAGCTGGAATGGTTTTTAATGAAGCACTTTTGGAAGAAACATCGACTTTGTTTCTTGTTTTCAGATTCACTAAAACAAATAGATTCATTAAATATCTGTCTGACAGATTTAATTTTTTAAAACTATTTTTTATTTTTTGGTTTTTTGATTCAAATAGAAGAATTCTTAAAACAATATATATTTTTTTGTTTTAAGTATTCTTGGATTTTGAATCATGATTATATTAAAAAGATAAAAACTTTCATAAATATGGTTATAAATTCATTTCATTTTTGTTGAAATTAAATTATATAATATATTATAATATATTATAAATTATATAATATTGTAAAATAATAATTATACAAAATTTATAGAAGTAATAATATTTTTTATTGAATTAAATAATTTAGTCGATTAGTATCACTAATTTACAATATATTATTAAACATACCATAATCAATTTTTTAAATTGACATTCAATTTCAAGATATGCTACCAAACATATATTTGTAAATTGAATGGCTTGTTTTTAGATTTTTGCTTCAAGAGCACCAAATAAATGAAGTCGTAATCAGAATTTCTTTGACGTTGTTTACTAAAACTGTCTGAAATCAAATTTTAATTTAATTTATTACTATATTATTGATAATAACTTTTTTTATTGTAACAATTTATCTAATATTAATACATAATGAGTAATTAAAATAAAATTACATCAATAAAATATTTTTTTATTAGAACAACCAAACTTTAATATAACATATTAATAAGTTTTATTATTCTATTATTTAAAAGTAATAATATCTATTTAAAAAATTTATTGATATTAATTAGTATTAATTTATCATATTACATAATAAAATCACATCAACTAATAAAAAATGAAATATATAAATGGATAAGAAATTATAAAAGTATAAAAAAAAACTAATTAAAAATGATATGGATCTAATCCATAGATGAGAGAGAAAGGGTAAAAATGATACATTAATTAACTTTTTATGTAATGAGATTACAAAGTTTGAGGTGGGTCCCACCATTAATTTGATCACATTCCTACGAGTTGTTAAATACCATGAAGGGAATCAAAGTTCTCATTACGATTCATTGATTACAGATAAGTAAATGGGCTTAAATCTCTTCTTAATATCTATTTTGTGTTGTATGTTTAGATGTTTTTTTTTTTTTTGGCAGTGGAGTAACATGTGGGAGTAAGGGTTTGGATCCACGACCTTTTGATTAGAGATATATGTCTTAGTTAGTTGAGCTATATACTCAGATTGGTACAAGTATATTTGTATTTGATTTGTGAATTTTGGTTAGTTGAGTCGGTTTAATTTCATATAATTTATTATCTCATCTTTTAGGCCAGAGAAAATATGATTCACATTTTCCACGAGTAAATGTAGGTTGACATTCTTGTTTAGGCTGATCTCTTGTCCATTATAGAGATGAAGAGAAAAAAACTATGCTTAAGATTTTCTGATGTGTGATAATATTTCATGTTTGTATATTCGTTGGAGCTTGTATAGTGAGGAAAAAAAGAGGTCATAAAAATAACGGGAGAGAAGTTCTTATCCTCACGGTTCGGGGTGAAGCGAAAAATTGCCCCTCCTATTGATTCGTCTTAGATTCTACAAATGAGCTACAAAAGTTAAGAGTGTCTTTGGTTGGTGATCTGAAGATAAGAGATTCAATATAATACAGAGTTGTATTGTATGATTTTAGTGTTTTCGAATGTATATTTAATAGCAGATCTAGAAATTGAATCTCAATTTGATAAATTATTTGGGTTTAGTAATATAATTGTAAATTAATGTATTTACCAACTAAGTTAAATTTAGAATGTTACAAATTTTGTATAATTATTATTTTACAATACCATATCATTTATAATATATTATATTTTACGTTTTATAATTTTAATAAAAATGAATTAAGTTTATAACATGAAAGAGTATATTTATCATAGCTTGTCTTTTCTTAACGTAAATGTGTATCTTAAAATTTCAAATTTTAAAATTTGAAAACATAAAAATGTTAGTTTTCAAAATTTTGATCTTGCCAAATACAATAAACAAAATTTATATTGCATACAAAACAGGTTTGAAAGTTATCTAATTTGCTACTCTGTTGATTTTAAAAATAGAAATATTATATATACGAAAAGTTAGATCGTAAAATTTACCTTTTCCTATGAAAATTTATGGCTTTGTCTTTGCATATCACCTACATGTTTGTCATATTTGGTACATATTGTTCTTGTTTGATAAGGTGGTTTTAATTTTTTTCCTTTTTTTTTAAGGAGATGATGAAAATGTTGAGATGGACTAGAGGTTTAATTTGGAGAAAATTTGTGGGGATAAGAATGAAAACTAGAAGAAATTGCTTGAACTAATGGATGAGATTTAATTGTAATTTAATTATGATATAATTAATCATTTTAATGGTCATAATCTTAAACTTATATGTAATATTTGTATTGTATGATTACGTACATTTTTTTTAAGTTCAATTATTACAAAGTGAGGGATCGAACAATCAACCTTAGAATGACAGTAGATATTTTATCTATTGAGTTATCTTTGGACTATCGTATGGTTACACAGTTTTATTATATATTGATATATGACAAATACTTAGACAAAATAATAATAATTACATAACATTAAAATGGTATACATAAATTGTTGATGTTAATTTTGGATGAGGTCTGCATAAGTGTCACTCACGTGTCACATACGTCTTTGTTGGCTTTTTTGTCCTTAATCTCAAATTAATTAATTAATTAATTTTTTGATGATAACAAAGTTAGTTATGTTATTTAACAATTTTATATTTTGAAGTGTTCAGAACGTAGAGCTCGAAACAAAGATTCCAACGACACTTTAGTCATCCAAACGAGAGCTCAAACGAAGAAATTATAGTTGAAAGAAGTTGGAAGGAAAAATACCCAAGTGAATGACGTGGTAGTTGGATCCATAAGCAGATCAATAAAATGCTGACACGTGGTCAGCCGCATTATTAAATATATATATATATATATATTTATTGACACGTGGTAAATTGTATTGTTGAAAAAAGAAAAAAAAAGAAAAAGGATTTGGAAAGAAAAAAAGAAAAGAAATATGAAAAGTTACCTCACAATGAAAAAAATAAAGAGAAAAAATAATAATATATATATTTCAATTAAATCTCAACATTTAATCTTTAATCATTTAAAATCCAACTGTCCAAATTTAAATCCAATTTCAAAATTCTCTTCACATTTTCCTCCTCTATTTAAACATCATTTTTCTCCCAAATTTTGATATCTATTCTCTCCCAATTTTTTCTCCAATTTCATCCGTTGTTTATCTCTCCAAAAGCTTCGATGTTTCTTTAAATTTATTGTCAGAGATTTATTTTGGGATAGATCCTCGAGCTTCCAATTTTATTTCTCTTAGCCAAATTGAGAGCTTTTATTTGTAAGATCTTTTCTTACAAATTTGTGAGCGTAAATTTGTACATTCACTCTTTTGAGAGAGTTGTAATCTTGTCCTTCAAATTTCCATATTCTTTGTAATGGTCGCTCTTGAGCYCGAAAAAGAGCAGTTGTAACGGTYTGATCCTGAATCGTGGAAAGGATTGARTTTCTTCTTGYTTCCGGAAAAARAAGACTTTGTACCGGTTGGACTCTAAGCCGTGGAAAKAGTMAAGTTTTTCAATTGAACACCCAAGAGGAGCTTGRGAAGTGGAGTAGGCCGATTGTTGCYRAACCAYWATAAARWTTYCGGTGTMATTTTCTCTAACCCTACTYYATTTAATTTWTRCAATTAATTTTCTTTATTACAAATTGCATGAAATTAATTGTTCAAATTTGTTAATCATGTTTATGATCAATATTTATATTTGAATTATTTGGGTGGTGAAATTAATTAGGGTGTTTGTATTTCTAATTTGTTGTTTAATTTTGTGTTAAAATCATTTGTTCATAAAAAGTTTACATAATTGTTTAAATTGGACCCACCGTAATAAAAAGTTCAAAAAGTTTCATTAAACCATATTCACCCCCCTCTAGGGTTGTCATACCGATCCAACAAGTGGTATCAGAGCGAGTTCTCCCGTACCGTTAATGTGGGCATAACACCAATGAGAACTCTCGCTTGTGATTGTATCACCGAAGCAGTACTCTCCGCTCATTGGTGTGGGTGGACAGGTGGAGACGGTTGCCTACTACTCTGATAGGTACCATTGTTTGGTGACATAGGTCGGGGTTGACCTATGATAAGAAACAAATGGTATCAGAGCGAGGTTTCACTCTTCTACGTAAACTATTTTTCAAAATTTTTCTCGATATTAAGTGTCTTGTTAATTTTTGAAAAGCTTAATTGCTAGAGCTATGACAACTTTAGATTTTCTTGGAAGTTATTGCATTGATCAACCTCCTTTATTTGATGGTAGAAAATATAATATTTGGAGACATCGAATGAAATTTTATTTGCTATCTATTGATTTCGATATTTTGTATGTTTGTGAAAATAATTTGTCAAAATTAGATTTGAGTAGTGAAATGCTTTCTTTTAATGCCAAAGCCATAAATATCATATGTTGTGCTTTAGATAAAAATATATGTGATAAAATTTTACATTTTACATATGCATATGATATTTAGAATTTTCTTGATAATATGTATAGTGTAGAAAATTGTCCTTGTACTACTAATGATTTATTTGATGTGAAGGAGAATTATAATTCTCTAAATGAAGAAAAATTCCATGGAGTAGAAAAAGAAAAGGTCAATGGATCCTCCTTGTGCTTGATGGCTCATTCGAACAACGGAAGCAATGTCGAAAGCGACGAGAATGAGGTAAATCATAAACCTCCTACATATGATGAATTGTTTGATGCTTTTCAAAATATGCAACATGATTTAGAAAAAGTTAACTCTAAATATGTGAAGCTATCAAAGAAGTACAAGTCATTGTCCATAGAAAATAAATCTTTGATAGATGAAAATTCTTGTTTGAAAAATAGAGCTAATGATGTGATATTGCATGAAAAGGTTGATAATTTTTGTGATGAGAAAGTTGCATTGATTGATAAAATTAAATTTCTTGAAAAAGAAAATAATGATCTCAAATCATTAGCATGTGAATTAAAAATTGATTTGAATGATTTGAGAAATAAAAATGAGAAAATTAAATCTTTTTCATTGGAATTAAAAGATAAAATTACTAGTTTGAAAAGTGAAATTGTTATTTTGGAAACTAGAAATAGAAATTTAGAAAAAGAAAAATTTTCTTTTATTGATAAAATTAAATTTCTTGAATGTGATAATTGTGAGAAAAATGATCTTTTGCATATGCTTAAAGAAAAAGAAATGCTTGCTAATAAGGAGTTTGAAATTGCAAAAGAATCTATTAAGAAGTTGACAATAGGTACTCAAAGATTAGACAAAATAATTGAATTACGAAAACCTTAGGGTGATAAGAGAGATTTAGGTTATATAGATGAATGCTCTACTCCTTCAAGTTCTAAAACTATCTTTGTTAAAGCATCTCATATTGTGCCTAAACTTAATCTGCCTAAAGTTGTTTCTAAGAATGCTAAAACTAATTTTGTGCCTATATGTCATCATTGTGGTATTGAAGGTCATATTAGACCTAAGTGCTTTAAATTGAAATATGCTCAAAATACTTCTTCAAGAAAAAAATTGTCTCAAAAAGCAAAGTTTCACAATGCTTCAAAAGAAAATTTCTCAAAGAAAAGTAGAGTGCATAAATTTGTTGAAAGGAATAAATCATTGCATAATGTTGTTTGTTCTTCATGTGGCAAGTATGAACATAATGCTTATTCTTGTTACTTGTAGAAATTTAATGCTTTAAATGTCAATGCAAATGCTAAATTTATGCCTAAACATGGAAATGGTAGAAATATGCATGCATAAATGAATTTTGTTCCTAAACATGCTCATGCTAGAACTAATTATATGCATAATGCTAAACTTGTGTCTAAGCATGTTCATGCCAAATATAAATGTGTGCATGGTACTAAATTTGTATCTAGACATGAAAACGCTAAAGATATGCTTGTAAAATCAAAATTTGTGTCTATATGTCATTTTTGTGGAGTTAAAGGTCATGTTAGACTTAATTGTTTTAAATTGAAAAATGCTCCAAGAAAGAATTTCTCCTTGAAACGTAGTGTGTAAAATCAAATTGTTAAGAAGAAATTCTTGTCTAATGATTGTGGCAAAATTGATTATAAATTCGATATTTGTTTGCCAAAAATGAATAATAAATATATTGGAACTAATTCGAAATGAGTTCCAAAGTATATGCTCAATAACAATGAAGGACGCAAGAAATGGCTTTTGGTTGAGCTTTCTTTTTGTAGGTATGTTTTCAAGAAGCAAATGATTGCTTTGGACTTCAAATTGAAATTAAATTTTAAAGGAGCAACATTTTGGCTTGCTTGAAATACAACAAGGAAAATGAAGTATTCGGTATCTTTATCCTTGTTGTTATTGAGATTATTATGCTTTTGATATAATTTATGGAATTATATATCTTTGATGGGTCAGAGAAGTTGAGATTAGTTTCTTGAATTTTATTGTTTATTTGACTCAAATGTCTTTGAGTAAATTGAGAATATGTTTGACACTTATGTCTATTGATTGATTATTTATGGATTAGTGGATTAATGCTCTCGAGTAAATTGTAAATATTTTTGCATTAATCTTTATTACTTTTTCATTTTCGGATTAATGGATTAATTCTCTTGAAAAACTTTGTGGTAAATTATTTTGAGATTTATCCATAATCATTATTGCTTATTGTTTAAAATATTGGATTATATGCCATGAAGAAATTATTGAATATTTATTTTAGTATGATATTGTGGATATTGAGATTTGAGAAATATTGTTATTCATAGTTGAGATATATTGTCTATTTCTATTAGAGAAGAATTATGCTTTATTTTGCTTATTTGATAAATTTAAAGTCTTGAATTTTTGGTCAAATAGATGCTTGTTATTTTGATAATTATGGTCATCGATGGTTTGATATATTTTATTTGAACAAGTTTGTTTTGTTGAGTTTTATATCTTTTACATGAGAATCTTCTTTGGATGAGATTGACAAAATTTTGATTGAATGCTTTTTGACCATAATCTATGTGCTCTCTATGAAAATAAAATTCAAAATTTTGCTCATTGTTTGGAAATTGTTTGTTTTGACATTTTGTTTGAAAATAATTATTGAATTATTTGTCATAGGGGGACCACGACCCGCCCCAAAACACCTACTAATTCTAGAACAAGCCGCGCCGACCATAAACCCCAACCTACTACAGAGTCTATGGTCAAATTTCTTTCTAAATTTTTAAAACTAATTTAGATTATTCTTTAATATATAAAACACAAAGTGTAACATAAATTACATCAGAAATAACCATACTCCCACGACTTCTAAACATTTTGAACAACCACCAAAGGTGCAACAACTCCATTATAAGTCATTCTATATGTACATGATATGCAAGTTCTGAGACGATGAGTGGCAGAAACTGATCGACTATCTCTTTGAAACTCACAATGATAAACAGTGAGCTAGGAACCTCAGTGAGTAACATTTTAATAAGAAAATAGTTTCGTAAAACTTCTTCCATAAAACAACTAAAATTTAAACTCTTATAACAAACATCTTTAAATTGAAATAATAAGTTTTTTCAATACAACTTCATATAAATTGAGCAACTAAAATTTAGTAATTTTCTAAACATAGCTTGTAACAACATATACTTTCTAAAAACACTTTCTAAATACATATCAAATATATTCTTTCAAACCTACAACAGGTTAAGAAAACTCAACACCATATATGTATCTCCATTCTATTCTGGTCTACTGGCGCAAAATAATCTTCATACGCAAAGTAGAATAATTCTATTTATGGTCCACTGGCATAGAATAATCTCAATATACACAGCAGAATAATTCTCTTAACACGTGAAGTAAAATGGTCCCAAAGACCTTCTATTTCTGGGCATACTATAGAAACACATTCTTATAGCATATGGGTAATCACCTGGATACAATAATATGGTGGTTTGAAAACTTAATTCTACTCAAACTTCTCAATCTCATATACAGTTCTAAAATTCTTCTTTTCTTCTTTCTAAGAACAATTTTTTCTCAAATAACTTCTAAATATATTTCTTTCTAATCATATTCATTAAACACAACAGTTTCTCAGAAAGTCATAAAACATTTCTAAATTCTCAGAAACATTAAAAAATTCTCAAAAATATTTCTAACTTCTCAACAAATCCAATTTCTCAACAGAAATTATCGAACATACGTAATATATATTTTCTTGAAGTTCTATAATAGATATCTTAAAATATTTAGTAAAATAACCACTCACAAATCCTAGAACGAGGTGAATTTGGTTGGTACGCTGCTCCAATTTCTGATCATCCTGAAAAAATAACCAATGAAATTTCAATTCACACCATTGTTCAAAATGTCGATGTCGATGAAAATGTCGAGGTTCCGATTTTTTGGACATGTCGATGTCGATTAATATTTCGGGAAAAATAATGGAAATTGTGGAAATTGATGGAAATTTTTTGAATTAGCAAATAAAACTTGAATGGTAGCTTAATTAGCCTATAATTGATCACCTTTAACCATTAAATGTAAGAATATGACCATTTTACTTATGAAAATGTCGATGTCGATGGAAATATCGAAAAAAGATTTTTTCCTTTAATGAAGATGGATGGAAATTATTTGAATATATAAAGTAAACTTTAAATGTAAACTTTTGACTACTTCTTTAGTATTTTTCATAATAGGATTCATTTGAAAATGAGATAACTACCGACTTGGTTTCCAAACACATTTCTAAATTATAATTAACTCGTACATGTTTACTTTTTACCTACCTCTCTTTTCAAATTTGAATTTACACATTTTTCAAATTAATCATCAATCCAACTTTCCAATCAAATTTACACAATTGCCAAACACCTCAACCTCGTTATTGTTTCATTCATCCAAATTATCTACCAATGGGATCCATATGTGCTTCATATTCTACTCATTTGAGCAACTACCTTCAAAGCTTTCAGTAGAATTACTTGGGATAACTATTGTAATTTATATCAAAGTTATCAAGATAGTGCACTAGATCTTCCGAGATAATCTTTTTGGTATTAATTAAGTTACATATTCTACTTCATGTGTTCACCACTTTTTGTATATAATAATATTTTATTTTTTAAAAAATTCTATCATTATTTCAATATTTATATATTGTTCAATTGTGTAACTAAGGACTATATTGGATTAGAAATTATCAATAAAGCAAATTCCAAATCTTATTAGTTATACTTTATGCAGTATTAAAATGTGAATGTTTAATTGAACAGACTAAGATTACAGTCATCGAGGTTGTGAGAAATTATAAATTGTAGTGGTATAGTAGAAAGAGGAAGAAAATAAAATAATCTTAAAAGAAGAAGAGAAAAAGAAAAGACATGTCGACACGGGGGAGGGGGGAAAATCGACTTTTCCCCCCTATGTCCATGTCGACATGTCTCTCGACATTTTGAACCCTGATTCACACTCAATTTCCATTTAAATATACAATTCTTTAAATTAAACCCACAATTTTGAATCAATAACCCAATTCTCTCTCTACAATCCAATTACACTTCTTTCTCTCTCATCTTCCTTACAAGTGGGACCCACATCCCACATTCAAAACCTTTCAACCCATTTCTCACACGTGATTAGCTTCAATTTTCCAATCATTTTCTTTTTCATTTTCTTTTATTTTTAATTTAAACCCACTCATTCTCACTCCTCTACTATTCACCTTCTTCCCCCCTCAACCACAACCAACGAAAATCCCTATTTCTTCCCCTCAATTTCTTCTCTTCTTCTTTTACTTCAACAGATTCCTCCGACCTACAACAATGACAACACGCACAGAGGTCGAAAACCATCACAAAAGTTCAAAGAAATCAAATATTCAGAGTCTCCACCTGTTTCAAGAGATACATTGAACACAAGAAGAAAACCCACAAACTAATCTTCCATCCATTACCTGTTACAATTTTTTTTTTCTCTAAAATCGCCTTTGTTTGGGGGAAAGAATACCCTGGACACGTGGAAGACCCCTATTGGTTCTCCAAGATGACTTATGAGTCATGCCCAGCTCGGACTGCCGAGATCACCACCGTTAGCGTTGATGGGTGCTAAGTATGAGGNGAGTCATGCCCAGCTCGGACTGCCGAGATCACCACCGTTAGCGTTGATGGGTGCTAAGTATGAGGGCCGAGGTGAACCTGGCCATGGTCCGACCTACCGGGAAGCTCGGTAGGGGCCGATGTGAGCTGCTGTCAGCGGCGTGATTATCGGGTGTAACCGACGGTCCCGAGATTAGCGGGTGTAACCGTCGCGAGATTAGCGGGACTACCACCCATAAGTAGAGGACCTCACTCCACGATCAGGTACGATGATTTCTGACCTCGAACTAAACTAAGAATCCGACCTGTACTGACTTGATCGTCGGAGTGCTCACCTTTCTGTGCAGGTCCGTCCCAGGTATTCAGATCGGTCCGGAGGCTGAGTTCGAGCTGCAATTGGAAATACACTGTTGTGCATATCCTTGCATAAACAACCTTCACCTCCCCCTTTTTCAACAATGAAATCCTTCCCTTTCAGCCTCCCTCTCTCTGTTTCGTTTCATACTTCGCCCTAACTTCCTTTTTTTTTCCTTCCTTTTCTTCATTTTTCTTTCTTTTCTGTTTTCCCCTTTTTCCTCTACACGTGTCCCCTCAACACCTTCACACATGTTTTCACTTTCCCACTTTTCTTTTTCTTTTTTTTTTAATCTCAAAATTACAATACTGTCTTTACAGGGAGAGTAGCTAAAAATTGGTTTATTTCTAGAATTCCATTAGCATTGTTGCTCATAAGTGTTTAATTGATTTTTGTGATTTTATTTGTCTATATTTCATTAAACTCTCTTGTGGTGACATAAATCGAAGTATACCTATGACTAGAAACGATTAGTATCAGTGTTTGTTTGATTAATCTTTTTATGATGTTATTTGCCTTTGTTTGTTTGAAATTTATTTTCATGGTAAAAAATGGTGATAGTATTGTTGTGTTATTAATGTTTGGTTTTTCTTTATCAATTGGTGCTTATTTTCTAACATTTGATAGTTTTGTATCATGATGGCATTTTAAATCTTGCATGGATTTGTTGTTAATTTATTTTGTTAGATAAGTTGATAAGTTCATTTGAGAGTATCTTTCATGTATGTGATTTATTATGCTTAATAATGAGAATTAAATTGCTCTCTTGGAATTGTGCTTATTTTATGCCATATTTCTTGAATGAAAATTTTGTTGAATATTTTGATAATTTGTTTGAGATAGGTTGAACTACCATGATTTCTTTAATATATCTATCTTGTGCAAATTGTTGAGATAATTTTTCTTGTATTACTTTTATCTCCTTGATATTTATTGATATTCTTTTTTAAGAGGAGAATGCATATACTTAGGAGGAGTTATAATACTTCATTTGTGAATTTGATGAAATTGTTTCTACATATTGTTTTTTATTTTTTTATGTAAATTTGAAGAGCATGAATAATAAATTTCAAATAAGTATGATGGGAGAAGATGCTCAAAAGTTTCAAGTGCATTGAAGTTAAAATTGCAAAAACTCCTATGAGGTATGTCAAAATTCTACTTTTGCATATGAGAAAGGTATTTGGATTGATGCTAAAGCTTATTGAACTATGTCAAAATTCTACTTCTCTTATGCATATTGTGTATCTATTTAAGGGGAGCAATTCTCTTCGACGTAAAATTATTTTAGAATTGCTTCTAAATGTCTTTTTGTTGCTTATTATGAGAAAGTGTTAAATTGCTTTAGAAATTATGAGATTTATTTTTTTAAATGTCCTTTTTGATTGATTCAAAAAGGGGGAGAGGTAATAAGAAAAATGAATTAATTTGTGGGACATTAAGTTCTGAATGAATTTCAATTATGATTTTTATGGTCATATGTTGGACTTAATGTTGTTATTATTAAATATCTATGCATTTTTCGTTAGTAGTTTGTCATCATAAAAAGGGGGGATATTGTTGGCTTTTTGGTCCTTAATATCAAATTAATTAATTTTAATTAATTAATTAATTAATATTTTGATGATAACAAACTTAATTATGTTATTTAACAATTTTAATATTTTGAAGTGTTGAGAGCGTAGAGCTCGAAACAACGATTCCAACGACATTTGAATAATCCAAATCATAGCTCAAACGGACAAATTATGGTTGAAAGAAATTGGAAGGAAAAATACCAAGTGGATGATTGGATCCACAAGCAGATCAATAAAATGGCGACACATGGCGAGCTACATTATTAAAAAAATATATTGACATGTGGTACAATGTATTGTTAAAAAAAAGGAAGGAAAAAGAAAGGAAAAAGAAAAAAGAAAAAGGATTTGAAAAAAATAAAGAAAAGAAATATGAAAAGTTACCGTTGAGGAAACTTGATTCAATGAAAGAAAGAAGAAAAAAAAGGCCGTTGGAGAGCCATCAGAGAGAAGAAAAAAAAATTATATTATTATTATTATATATTTCAAATAAATCTCAACTTTTCATCTTTAATCATTTGAAATCTAATGGTCCAAATTTAAATTCGATTTCAAAATTCTCTTCAAATTTTCCTCCTCTATTTAAACATCATTTTTCTCCAAAATTTTGATATCTATTCTCTCCCATTTTTTTTCCAATTTCATCCATTGTTTATCTCTTCAAAAGCTTTAATGTTTCTTTAAATTTGTTGTGAGAGATTTATTTTATGAGAGATCCTTGAGCTTCAAATTTTATTTCTCTTAGCCAAATTGAGAGCTTTTATTTGTAAGATCTTTTCTTACAAATTTGTGAGCGTAAATTTGTACATTCACTCTTTTGAGAGAGTTGTAATCTTGTCCTTCAAATGTCCATATTCTTTGTAATGGTCGCTCTTGAGCYCGAAAAAGAGCAGTTGTAACGGTYTGATCCTGAATCGTGGAAAGGATTGARTTTCTTCTTGYTTCCGGAAAAARAAGACTTTGTACCGGTTGGACTCTAAGCCGTGGAAAKAGTMAAGTTTTTCAATTGAACACCCAAGAGGAGCTTGRGAAGTGGAGTAGGCCGATTGTTGCYRAACCAYWATAAARWTTYCGGTGTMATTTTCTCTAACCCTACTYYATTTAATTTWTRCAATTAATTTTCTTTATTACAAATTGCATGAAATTAATTGTTCGAATTTGTTAATCATGTTTATGGTCAATACTTATATTTGAATTATTTGGCTGGTGAAATTAATTAGGGTGTTTGTATTTCTAATTTGTTGTTTAATTTTGTGTTAAAATCATTTGTTCATAAAAAGTTTACATAATTGTTTAAATTGGACCCGTTGTAGTAAAAGGTTCAAAAAGTTTCATTAAACCATATTCACCCCCTGTAGGGTTGTCATATCGATCCAACAATCTTATCTATACTAGTATGATACTTGTACGCACATAAATCTCACACCATATGGTGCTCTGCTAAAGGCACCATGATGCTTAAGTTAAAACTCAAGTTGGAACAAACCAACAAAAAGAATTAGAGAGCAAGAATCTTAAGGGTGGCCAAAGCGAGCATAGCTCAGCGGTAAAAGAGGTTGTGAGTTCAATCCCCCACCCCACATGTTGTACTATATATATATCAAGGGTGAAAGTCTGCTAGAATGTGTGTACCAAATCCTCACAGGAAATTGGGTAGGGAAACATGGCTTACCTTTGATAGGGTTGCCGCTTTCTTTATATATGAGATTGACAGAGTTTGAACGGGAGGTCTCCATTCCCTTCGACGTTCCCAAGAATACCTTTGTCTCCCTTTTGCACACGTAAGGGGCTTGGTGGCATCTTCTATGGTCCCTGGAGGTGTGCATCAGTTCGAGTACAATGTGTCAGCGCCCTACCTGCTTACTGTCCATCCAGAAATATTAGAGCTTGTTCAACTACGTTAATATTTTTTAAAAAAGCTTTTCATGTTTGACTATATAGCCACAAGAAAAAAATTAAACACTACGATTCATATAAAATTGTACCTAGAAATTTGTAAAGTGGGTTTGTCATAGACGTAATAAATAGTTGTAATTGTGTTTGGTAGAGACGTAATAAATAGTTTAATATGTTCAAATTAGCATATTATCAAAGTATTTAATAAAAAAACGCCATTAGTACATCATAGTTGGAATAAATCAAGACATGGTAGTAAATTATATATATATGTGTGTGTGTGTCTATGTCTGTGTCTGTGTCCATTGGTAAGATTTAGCAATTTCTCGGACGTCAAGATAGGCTCAATCTATGTCAAATTGTGAATAAAACAGAAACATTGAACATGCGCAAACTTAAAACTAATGAATTGAAGAGGGTCCACTCAACCACTTTTTTCATTAAAACAATGTATTAATCTTTTTACTGCCACTTTTCCATTAAAATATTGATTCCCCTGCATTAATTTTTTACTTTTTTTTGGTGGTGGCAGATCTATCTCTCCACAAACTCAAACATCTTTGTTAATCACACTTGAAAAAAAGTGGAGTTTTCACGGAGAGAGAGAGAGGAATGTGAGTGGAGTTTTCACGGGGAGAAAGAGGAATGTGACAGTTAAAAAACTTACCTTCCAATGGCAGCTCAATGAAGGACCACTCTACACCACTTGGACTTCATCAGTTATTCTCTTGGGGCAACTAGAGAAATGACTATATTAAATAATTTGATTTGAAAAATAGCCAAAATAATCAGATATCACGAAAATGGCTAAAAGGCAGTTAGAGTTGAACTACGAGATTTTATATGGACAAATTTACCCTCCAATCAAAATAGGTAAATTTATCTTGACACTACCCCGATAAAATTGTGACGAAAATACCCATCATCAAAATCTTTAGTACACCTAAATTCTAGGAAACAAGATAGTAAATCAAAATTATACCGTTCAAAAATTTTAAATAAYATMTAGATTTAGAAATTTWAAAAAATGTAAGATAAAATCTGTTGAATGCATACTTTGAAATAAAAAAAAAGATTGAATCAAAGTGTAAAATAGACTAAAAAAACGTAAAATCAAATTAAAAAAGTGGAAAAATAAAGATTGAAGCTGTAAAGTACTGTTTTTAAAAATATAGATGGAGTAATTGAAGATTAATACCATGTTAGGATCCATTATGGAAGGAAAGGCAACTCAAATGACTCCTTCCCACTTTTGCCCTTAACTCCTTCTTCCCACACTTGCACTAACTATTCATTCCTAAAATCAAATAAAATTTGATTCAATCAAGTCTCAAGTCCCTCAAGCCTCGTGCGCCTCAAGCTTTTGGCGTCTCTCTTCGGCGTACACAATCTTCGGCATCCCTCTNAAATCGTGCTCAAACTGATAGTGGAACACTTCTTCTACACGTATGCATCGGTTGGAACCACCAAAACGCATTGGAAGACGCGTTTCATTAAGGGCAAAGTTGGAAGAAAAACTGTTTTCTGCAGGCTTCCCAGGCGCCTGGCGCCTCCTGAGGTGTTTTTTCGTCTTTTTGCTTCTTTTGATTAATTTGCACTCCCAAATGGTCCTAAAATGTCATAAATACAATATAAGCCAACCACAAACCATAATATATGAATTTTGCATGAATTGGAACTCAAACGATCGAGAAAAATCCGAAACAAAGCTGAAACATTGTAAAAACAGCATCTAAAACCTTCTTTTTACGCATGTAAACAAGCGTAATCAGAGTGCTATGCCTCCGCACTCAAAGGTACATCGGTCTGCGCCCTTGAAACTCTCACCAGTAGGGATGGGACGCTCGAGTTCGAGGCCGACCTGCCGAGGAGGGAGTTTGCCGCACCCACTGAGGAGCTCGAGCTTGTTCCTCTGCTTAGTCCCGAGAAGCAAGTGAGCATAGGAACCAAGCTGGGGGCCACCGACAGAGAGGAGCTAATCCACTTCCTCAGGTCCAACTCGGATGTCTTTGCGTGGTCCCATGAGGACATGCCTGGCATTGACCCGAAGATTATGACGCATCGCCTCAGCATAGATCCGTCTTTCCGACCTGTAAAGCAAAAAAGAAGACCTATAAACAAGGAGCGGAGTGATGTAATTGTTGAGGAAGTTAGCAAACTTTTGAAAGCTAAATACATAAGAGAAATTTTGTATCCCGAGTTGCTCTCCAATGTTGTATTAGTTAAAAAATCTAACGGAAAGTGGAGAATGTGCGTAGATTTTACGAACTTAAATAAGGCATGCCCGAAAGATTGCTTCCCAATGCCGCGGATTGATCAGCTCGTGGACGCCACAGCCGGGCACGAACTACTCACCTTCATGGACGCCTACTCTGGGTACAACCAAATCAAGATGCATGTCCCAGATCAAGGTCATACCGCGTTCATAACAGACCAAGGTCTGTACTGTTACACTGTCATGCCCTTCGGTTTAAAGAACGCAGGAGCGACCTACCAGAGAATGGTGAACAAAATGTTCGCCAAGCAGATCGGCCGGAATATGGAAGTGTATGTGGACGACATGCTTGTCAAGMGTAAGCAGTCTAAGTCGCATCTCTCCGATCTGACCGAAGCCTTCGAGGTTCTGAGGACATATCAAATGAAGCTCAACCCAGCTAAATGTGCCTTTGGAGTCTCTTCGGGAAAATTCCTTGGCTTCATGGTGAACAACCGGGGAATCGARGCCAACCCCGAAAAGATTAAAGCCGTGCTCGAGATGGAGGCACCTAAGACGCTGAAACAGCTTCAGTGCCTCAATGGCAGGATTGCGGCCCTGAACCGGTTTGTTTCAAGATCGACAGATAAGTGCCTTCCTTTCTTCAAAGTCCTAAGGAGGAAAGGGCCGTTTGAATGGACAGTGGAGTGCGAGCAAGCATTTCAGCAGTTGAAAAGCTACCTCGGTTCGGCACCTTTGCTCGCCAAGCCCATGCCGGGGGACAAGCTCCAGTTGTACTTGGCAGTGTCTGACAGTGCCGTCAGCTCGGCCCTAATCAGGCAAGAGAAAGCGCGGCAAAACCCGGTCTACTACACAAGCAAGGCTATGACCGAAGCCGAGACCAGATACCCNAAAATCCCTTGATTTCAATGGGTGGATAGCTTTAGGCAAAATCCCTTGAAATCAAAAATTGAAATTCTAGGTGATTGTGTGATTTCAATTTTGAAGCTTCAATTGAAATCCTGTGTGATTTCAAATTGGGTACAAACTCCCAATTTTACATTCTGGCATTCCTTCAGCAAAATTCCTTGAAGCTTTCAGGTACAAAATCCATTGAAATCAAAAATTGAAATCATCCATCGAAATTCTCCTTTTGAAATCCTCTAAACTTCGATGTTCCTCCTTCAAGGGTAAGTAGTCGACTGTTTTTTTTTTTTTTGTGTAATCGAATGTTTTGTAATACTCCAAACTTCATTGTTTTTTTTTATCCAACAAGGGTATTCATTGATCGATTTTGAATGTTGTTTAAATAAATGAGATTTAAATAATTGATCGTTTGTTAGCAACCTCCGATATTCAAGGGATTTTGTTGGACACAACTTGTTTTTAGGACACCTTGTAGATATGGTCAGTTGGGGATTATATTGAAAATATAGTTTAGATTAAATAATAAATGATAAAAATATTGTTAAAATTAGATTGTCAGGTAGTTTAGTTTGCAAAAAAAATTAATAATAATAAATAAATTTCTAATCTTAAATCTCATTTTAAATTTCAAATTTCAATAAATTTAAACTCAAACCTCAATTATGATGTTTCAATAAATATCATTAGTACGTGGAACTTGTCAATTCTGATGTTTTTTAGCTCAATGTAACCATTTTATTGTTAAACATTTAAAATTTATTGTAAAAAAATCAAGAACAACCAATTAGATTCCCGTAGAACTAACTGATACTCATTAGGAATATAAAATGTGGTACTAATTGATACTCATTAGGAACTAATTAATTTTAACAATATTAGGAATACGCATTCTTATTTGTTGGTTCTACCGGACGAATTTTTTTTGGGTTTGATTCAATGGTTGAATCTTGTGGAGTTTTCTTTTTTTCGTTAATAATCTAATTTTCTAAGAACTGGGTTTGCTGCAATAGGAAGATTCTTTCGAGTAATGTTTCAGTAACTCGATGACTAATTCTCATATATCAAGAATTAAAATGCAGCTTCTTAGAATGTAATAATCGGGGCATATTAGTCATGAATGTTGATGGACAAGGATAACCTAGTCAAAATGGCCATCTACTCTATAGAATCCTATATCTACCCCGTTGTATTGACGTCTCTTGCTTATTTTGTGAGATAACCTTTAGTAGCCATATATTTACACATCCATCGTATCTCCCCTTAGGTAAATATTAATATATATTTCTTTGATTGCTAATATGCATTTTTAATTTTGTTGGTTTTGGTTACCTTTTTGCCATATTTTATGCATTGATCTTTGTTCCGATGCAGTGATAAAGAAAGATTATATGATGCAAAATATGGCTATTTTCTGCAGATAGTTTTCAATCTATTTTCGGTGTCTGAACTTTCACTACCCCTGTAGATGGTGTTATATACGGGGTTAGTATCTACAACAATGCAATAGTCGCTGCACTTGACATCCGCCAACAGGGATATGACACACGCCATATCCCTATCTACTAACAGCCTCATAATTATTGACTTGCCAGCACCATTTCTGAAAAGTGAAAGACGTGTAATTTTTTTTCCTTATGGAAAATGAAGATCTCTAGAGATACATTCACAGAGCTGTTGTAGGGTGGAATTGAATGGAATTGAAACGTGCCCGGTAATGAACCCTTGATAATTGTTGTGCTCCTCCCAACTAAAACCGTGGCTAACAATGATCGCATAATGTTCCCGCATTGATTGATTTAATTCTTGAAAAAATGTAAAAATAAAATGGGTGGGGATTAATGATACCTTGTGTAAGAATATTAAAGAAACACTGTATTTAAGGTTGCTGATTACAGTAGAATGTTCAAACCAATTAGTTAGGTTTGTTTAAAAAAATTAAACATATTTTAAACTTGTTTGAATCATATATGTAGATTTGGTGGTTTAAATTTTGTGGAAAGATTTTAGGAATTATATAAATTTTGTAGTTAAAGGTGGTTTCAATATTAAGTATGATACAGGTAGATTTTTTGGTTTAAATTTTGTGGAAAGATTTTAGGAATTATGTAGATTTTGTAGTTAAGGTGGTTTCAATATTAAGTCTATAAAATTGCTAGTTAGGGACAGATTTAAGGGAATGTGGGAGGCCTAAAAAGTGGATGGGTAAAATAGAGAAAGATTGCAAGGGCAATACGGTCATGAAACGTGTGGAGGGATAAATAAGGAATTATATACCTCCCCAAATTTTAGGAAGCCAATTTTGGCCATGCCATGCAATTTAGAAAAACTTTGGCCATTTTTCTTAACGATAACCTATGTGTAGCCATTTGTAAGGATTTCCCTATCTCTTTTACTTGTAATGGACCCAATTGTTTTAAATAGTAACAGAAACACAGTCCCTTTTTAGGGTAAACATTCTTTCAATAGCCCACGACTAGTTTTTTGCACGCAGCTGAAATTAAAACGGTTTCCTAGTTACCCTCTTGTTTTAAAGAGCATTAATGGCAAATACCCTACAAATATATTATATATAGATACAACACCATGCTTTAACTTGGGTAGATATAGATATAGGACCACCACATGTGACAATTCTTCCTATAACACCAATTATTATGATTTTTTGTGAATGCTACAATTATAGAACAAACTTAAAAGTAATTGAACTCGGAGAGAGAGAGAGAAAGAGCTACAAACTCTTGCATTACTCATGTCAAGTGACATTTTTTCTTTCTTTTAAAAGTTTGACTCTTTTGTTCAACAAACTCTCGTCTCTTTTCCTATTTCATTTTGGATAAACATTGCTAATATTGTACTTGTGGTAGTCATGTGATTGTTGCATTGTTTTATTAGTAGAATACAATGTGGAATTCGAACCCACAATTTATCCATCGAAAATAGATACTTAAACCAGTTGAGTGGTTATGTTCAGTGGCGGATCCAGAAATTTTGTTGAGGGGGCTTCATATTAATTTACAAATAAATAAGTAAATATGTTCTACAAACTTGGTCTTGAATATTACAATTTAAATCAACAATTCTAAACTAGAATTTGCAAGTAGTTTTTCTAATATTTACTTATATAAAATATCTATCATAACTATTATTACTTTTCCAGACGACGACTTAATTGAATTTGTTTTGTTGTTCTTTTTCCAGACGACCACTTAATTGAATTTCTTTTGTTGTATCTCTGTTTAGATTTCAAATTAAATCTACAAGAACATTAATAAAAAGTTGATTACATAAAATACAAATGATAATAATTATATGTAGAAAAGTAGTTCAAACATGAGAATTTTATATTATAGTTCCAGCTTTTATTAAGTATTATATTTAAAATAACGTCAAATAGTAAAATTCATAGTATATGTTTAACCCTTGAATCTTGAAGGCACATCATCCCATTAATTTAGCCAAAAGGTGAGTAATCTGAGAATAAGGTCGGATCATGACCGAACTGGGTATTCGCCGAGCTGGATATTAAGTCAAGCGCTTTATCCCATTATCTACATCATAACTGTCAAACTGCTCCCCCACTCAACACCCAGTTTTCCTACTTTTATGGAGAAAGAGCTGTTTAATTCAAAGTGAGGAGCCAAACTCCTCAACGGTCATATTCTTCGCTCCTTCTATAAATACCGTCTAGACAACTGGAGACGGTATGTGAAAAAAACTCAATTACGACACTTTCCTATTTTTCGGGCACAGAGACTGTAACACCCCGAGTCCCTCAGGTTAGTTAGTCTCGAATCAGGAGATTTTCATTTAATTTTTAAATTAAACTTTAATTAAATTTGTACATATCGGGTTCCGCAGGATTGGTTTTATCTTAAGTAGGGGTGGGTTTCTTTTTCTCTTGGGCTTGGTCATGTTGGGCCTTTACTGGGTTGGTTTGGTTTTAAAAACAAAGGAAAAGGAAATTAATAAAAAGAAAAAGAAAAAAAAACCAA
>NW_019104707.1:9109-19852 GCF_001995035.1 Momordica charantia
CTGAAGGACGTTGACGGGTCCTTCATATTTTCGCACAAGGCGTTGGTCTTTGTTACCTCGAAAGCGAAGTTGTTCAGGTCTCAGCTTCACAAGGACTTGATCTCTTGCCTGGAATTCTAATGGCCTTCGCTTTTTGTCTGCCCACTTTTTCATGTGTTTAGACGCCTTCTCTAGGTATGCTCGGGCCACTTCGGTGGATTGACGCCATTCCTTAGTGAAGTTGTAGGCTTGAGAACTCTTGCCCACATAAGGATGGTCGACAACATGAGGTAACACAGGTTGTCGCCCGCATACGATTTCGAAAAGGGTTCTTCCCGTGATGGTGCTCTTTTGGCAATTGAAACAGAATTGAGCTACATCGAGCATCTGGATCAATTCTTTTGCCGAGCATCAATGAAGTGGCGGAGGTACTCTTCCAGCATACTATTGAAGCGTTTCGTCTGTCCGTCTGTCTGTGGGTGATAACTCGAAGAGATGTTCAAATTGGATCCCAATAGGCGGAAAAGTTCTGTCCAGAATGCCCCTGTGAAGCGTCCGTCTCTGTCGCTCACGATGCTCTCAGGGACGCCCTATAGTTTCACAACATTCCTGAAAAATAACTGTGCAGTCATTTCGGCCGAGCACATCTTCGGAATTGGGATAAAGGTAGCATACTTAGAGAACCGGTAAACTATCACGAGGATCGCTTCTGTCTCCCCGACTTTAGGTAGGTGGGTGATGAAATCGAGAGACACACTCTCCCACGGTCGTGATGGGATTGGCAGGGGTTCCAGTAAACCCGCAATTTTGTTTCGCTCGACCTTGTCTTGTTGGCAGATGAGACACGTTTTGGTATACTGCATCACGTCGTCTCTCAAATTCGGCCAGTAGTAGCCTTTCTTTAGCAGGGCGTAAGTTCTCTGCCATCCAGCATGGCCTGCCCACATCGTGTCATGACATTCTCCAAGTAGGAGCTTCCTCAGGTTCTCAGAACGGGGAACATACAGACGGTTGCCTTTGGTGAAGAGGAGGTCATTCTCCATCCAAAACTGTCTAGTCTTCCCTTCGTTGGCTAACTGAATTATCGCTTGGGCAGCTGGGTCATTCTGTAAGTTCTCTTGGATGGCTTCGCGAATGGATCCAGTTAGCTTGCTCACTTTTAGGTGAGCTAACACGCACAGGGCCGCATGTTCGCTCTTTCTGCTAAGGGCATCTGCTGCCTGATTTGCTCGACCCGGCTTATGTTCGAACTAAAAATCAAACTCGGCAAGGTATTCTTGCCACCTAGCTTGCTTGGACGACAACTTCGGTTGGTTGAAGAAGTGACAGACTGAGCTGTTGTCAGTCTTGACAACGAACTTGACCCCTAGGAGATATTGCCTCCAGGCCCTCAAGCAGTGGACTACTGCTAACATCTCTTTCTCGGAGGCGGCATACCTCCTTTCAGTATCATTCAACTTCCGACTCTCGTATGCAATGGAATGACCGTCTTGGAGAAGCACTCCTCCTAGGGCGAAGTCTGACGCATTAGTCTCGACTTTGAATGGTCGTGTGACGTCTGCAATTCCCAACACCAGTCCCTCCATCATCACCTTTTTCAAACTCTCAAATGCGGCTTGACATTCTGCAGTCCAGTTCCACTTTTGGTTCTTCTTTAGTAATTCCGTTAAGGGCCCGGTCCATTTCGAGAATCCTTCTACGAATCGCCTATAGTAATTGGCTAATCCGAGGAATGAACGTAGTTCTGTGATGGACGTCGGAATTTTCCACTCTTGAATGGCTTTGACCTTTCCATCTTCCATGCCTATTCGACCACATTCTATCACATGACCCAAGAAACTGATGCGTTCTTGAGCAAAAGAACACTTTTCCCATTTAACATACAACTGGTTCTGCTTGAGCTTCTCGAAAACAAGCTGTAAATGCACCTGGTGTTCTTCCATGGTTGGACTGTAGACGACTATATCATCTAGGTAGACCACCACAAATTTGTTCAGATATTCATGAAACACTTGGTTCATTAAGGTGCAGAAGGTGGCAGGAGCATTCGTAAGGCCAAAGGACATGACAAGAAATTCAAAAGCCACATACCGAGTGATGTAGGTCGTCTTCGGTTCGTCTCATTCTGCGATGCGCACCTGATAGTACCCAGATCGCAGATCCAGCTTAGAGAAGTACTTTGCCCCATGAAGTTGATCGAAAAGGTCTGTGATGATGGGCAAAGGGTACTTGTTGCGGACGGTGAGTTTGTTCAATGCTCGATAGTCAATGCATAGGCGGAGGCTTCCGTCTTTCTTCTTCTGAAAAAGGACTGGGGCCCCATAAGGAGCCTTAGCCGGGCGGATGAATCCAGCATTCAGTAACTCACCAAGTTGTTTCCTCAGTTCGGCTAACTCGGAAGGAGTCATCCGATAGGCGTTCTTGGCGGGCGATTTTGCCCCCGATAATAATTCGATCTCGTGGTCTATCCCACGTCTTGGAGGTAGAGTTTTGGGCAGGTTGTCTGGCATTACATCGGCATACACATTCAAGACTCGTTGGATTTCTCTGGGAACTGGCTCTTCAGATTTTCCGCCTTCCACAATAGGGATGGCCATGAGCATTGGCTTGTCACGAGCGAGACCTTTCTTTAGTTGGAGTGTTGATATCATCTTCACTCCGCTTGGTTGTTTGATGCTTGTCTGAACAACTGTGGGATCGGAACCCGTTACAACCAGGCACTTAGCGAGGGGCATGGGGAGGACTTTGTGTTCCAGCAGAAATTTCATCCCCAATACTACGTCGAAGTCATCCATCCGCACTATCACGAAGTCGACCTGTCCACTCCATGTCCTTAGCTTTACTGAGACTCTCTTGGTAACTCCCATGATGGGGAGGGCGGTCGAGTTGACCGCTTTCATCTTTCCTGGATCTTTGTCCCATCGCAAGTTCAGCCGACGTGCTTCAGTTTCTGTCATGAAATTGTAGGTGGCACCAGAATCTACCATAGTGCTTTTTGCAGCTCTCTGATTGATCCACGCCTCCGCATACATCAGACCACGTTCCAGAGGTTCCTTCACTTCCTCGGCCTTCTTCTGAAGCGCCGATAAGAATTTGAGTGCTCCCATACGGGGATTGTCATCGACGTCTTCGGGAGGAGTATCTGTTTCAGGGCCTTCCCGTTCGGTCGCTCGATCGTTCGTCAGTGTGGCTTAGAAGGCCCGGAGGACAGCTCGATTCGGACCCTCGTATACTCTGTGCGGTCCTTTACAAATGAAGCAGGATGGTCCTGTCCGATTATTATTGTTTTGTGGGTTCGACCCTCTCCATGTATTTCCCCCTCTCTGCTGGAAGGGTCTGCGATCTCCTCCTCCATTTCTGTCAGCTCCCCACTTTTAGGAGACCCCGATCTAGCAGGTTTGTTTCCACTACTGGAAGAAGCTTGGGTTTTCCTCTACTCTTGTGGTGTATCGTTGCTAAGATCAAACAGTCGTTCGGCTGTTGCGTAAGCAGTAGGGATATCTTGTACCTTCTGTTCATACAATTTGGCCCGGGCCCATGGTTTCAAGCCCTCCACAAAGGCGAAGACCTTGTCTTTCTTGGACATATCACGGATATTCAACATCAACCCTGAAAACTGCTTCACATAGTCTCGAATATTTCCTGTGTGACCCAATTCACGCAGTTTACGGCAGGCAAGGATCTCTACATTCTCCGGGAAAAATTGGGATCTGAGTTCCTGCTTTAGTTTTTCCCACGTGTCGATGGTACATCTGTCCTCTTGTAAATCTACATATCTTGCTCTCCACCACAACTTCGCATCGTCAGCAAGATGCATTGTAGCTAGTGTGACTTTTGATTCCTCTAGCACCGTGTTTGTCGCCTTGAAGTACTGCTCAAGGTCGAAGATAAAGTTCTCAAGAGCTTTAGCATCTCACGCCCCACAGAAGGGCTTGGGTTCGGGAACTTTCATCTTGTTGAACTGAATCGGTCCTCCAGCTGGGGCCTAATTTCCCACCGCTCTCATGATGAGATTTACTTTGGTGCCTAATTCGGCAATCTCCACCCTCATGTCGTCGATGGTGGCTTTGAAGTCGTCGGTCAGCTCACTGACCATCTGCACAATAGTCTTTTGGGAGATGTCTATTTCTTCGACACGCTCCTCCATGTGGGCGATTGAGCTCGATGAGCTTTTGCCACACTCAAGGTTATCAGTTCACTTAACCTTGTCTTCAAGGGCCTCAACCCGAAGCATTAACTCCCGTATAGCAAGCCCATCTATGCGAGCATTCACGACGTCAATTCCGTCAGCTTTGGTGGAGATCTCATCCAGCCGAGATTCCACATATCTAAGGTTGTCAGGGATTTCCCTCAAGAACAACAGCTGTTCTTCGATCTCGACGAGTCTGTCGACGTGGACTTGCCCAACTGCTTTGTCGCGGACATGGTTACTGTTTTCCAACTCGAGGAGCCAACTAGGCTCTGATACCAACTGTCACAATCACACTTTAACAGGACTCACGAAGCGATTGTGCGGCACTTGCTTTCACCCTCTAGCAAGTCAGCCAATGCGGAAACGAATAGCCGGTGGCATAAAGGCTATATGTCGCAACCTCCACCTCTGTTCTCTAGAAAACGGTTTTGGAAAACGGGGTTAGAGAAAAAGGTTTTGGAAAACGTTTGAAAGCATTTTAGAAAGTTGTTGTAAGCTTGAATGCAAGAGAATAGATTAGCGGCAAGACAAGAATACAACGCAATGTAGGGAGGATGACTAGGTGTACCCCCCTAAGGTAGATTATAAAGCATTTTGCCTTTGGCAGGCGTGAACATGAAAAGTGGCGAGGAGTCACTCGCCACCAAAAGTACAAGGAAAACAAAATAACAAGTAAAACTAAATACATGGCATAAAAGTACGTGGAAAGAGGTTGTTATGGGCATGCGACCACAGGCAACAGGCCCTGGACAAGCATGACCATGACATATAGCATTTTCCATCTCGTTGAAGTTTCAGCGTATCCAAATCAATGAAACCATCAAATTGAAGTAGAAAAAAATTTGAAGACAAGGTATTAGCAAAAACATGTTCATATTGAGCATGGTATTTGGGCAACCAGAAGTTATTGTCGACCAAATGGAGATCAATCTCAGTGTATCAATAAATAAATTTGAAAATTCCATTGAAGAAATGCCTGAGATATAAATCAACTTCTGTTGTCAGAATTAAAAAATCAAAACTTGTTATGAAAGAAAGATCACCAATGAATATTTATGTATTAATTTAGCATAAAAATCCAAACTGCATTTAATAATCTTAGGAGAGTATAAGGAGATATGGAGAATAAAGATGCAAGGGAAAATAGCCAATGGGTTATGACTGGACCAAACTAAAAGAAAATATTAGTGAAACATATGCAGCAAACATACTCAATTGAAAATACAGAATACAAATTACAAACTAACTAGAGGTGCCAACTTCCCTATTGTTATAAGGCTTTTTATAACATTTACAATAGTCATTGAATTTAGAATATATAAACCATGTTAATTATCAATTTGTAAACCATAATAAAAATCAATTTGTCTTAAAGAGTTTGTCATAAACTAAATGACATTGTAGGACAACCAAATATCTAAGAGCTAAAGCGGGTGACTGGACATGCTTTAAACTAATCTCACCAAACAAAACAACTTCTCCAACAAGCACAAGTATATAGTTGTCCCTTCGATTGTCTCACTGGCTTTTCGTCAAACACCTTGAGGACACTTTTTTATTTGACCACCTGTAAATGATTGGATTATGATTTAAAATCCTTGGACTCCATCATTCTCATTTAAAATCTAAATCCTCTAAGTCTTCTAACATATCCGACAAGGCATCCATATCCACAAAAATTTAATTTTGGAATACATCACCGATAATGACCTCACAAAACTCAAAAAATTCTCAAAATTTTGAAAATGGGTTTTGAACAAAAATTGTGAGAAGTTATTTTTTCACCCACTGTCCCTATCTTAAATCAGGTTTGCTAAAGCAAGAACCAGCTCAGAAACTCATAAAACGGAACAACTAAGCAAGATTCAAAATATTCCACAAACCCATCAAAGATCTTAGGTGTATCAGAAAGGGAAAACATAAAAATCCCCAAAAATTGCAACTAAAAATAAAAAAGCAACATGATACCTCAAACTGAGAGAAGAATAAGAGAGATCGAACAGAATGAGCGAGAAGCCGTGCGGCCGCACATCTCGCAAGAGTAGGTTGTTGCCACTGTCGGTGTGAGGCACAGGTTGAGTAACGAGAGTGAGCGAGATGGTGATGGCTGGCGAAAGGGGAGAGAAATGTGGGAAAAGGTAGTCGAATGGGGAGAGAAGTCGTGTTGGGATGAAAACACAAGGGAGAGAGAAAGAAAGATAGGGTTTTAATTTCATATTTCTTTCCTTTTTCTAATTTATAAATTCAAACAAAATTACTAATTTTTCCCTCAATATTTTCAATTTCTAAGTCTTAATTGAATATTTTTGGATTGAAGGAAAAAAAATTATCAACCATTGTGATATATTGAAATATATAGATAAAATTAAAGAGTAAAGAATAAAGATTTTCAATTCTGTGGAGTTATTATTCATATCAAATTTTATTATTTAAATATTTTTTCAAAATCTAGAAATTTAATTTACATAAACGAACAAGAACAAAATTAAAACTAAATAACTCAACTCAATGTATCTTGATAGCTCAACAGTAAAACAGTGATGAGTCAGCATAATGACTCACACCTAACTCACACATATAAGTGATGATAGCTTCGATCTTCGTGGAGATCGAGACGAACTACTGGAGATGGCCGAGACACATATTGATGTTTTTAAGTTTTATGAAATCTCGAAATTTTATGACCTCTCGTGATGTTAAAAAATCGTCATAAAGTATAAAAAATCTGCCTCTATAAATATCTGCATGTCTTGGCGGCGTACAGCGTCCAACAGTTGCGACCAGCGGCGGCATACAGCGTCAACGGTGTTTGACTCTGAATGGCGTCGATCTTAAATAGTCGTGTTCGATCCTCACCAGCGGCGACCAGCGGCGGTGTACAACAGCGTTCACGTTGGAGGACAATCAGGCGGCGTGGTCTTCACAATGGAAGAAGGGACGACACGCGGTTCTTCACAATGGAGAAAGAGGGTAAAGAGATTTAGGGCAAAGGAGAAAGGGGTAAGGATATTTCTTTAAGTTATTTATCTTTTTTTTTTAATAAAGTCAAGTAAATGATATTTCTTTTAATAATAATATAGTATTATATACTTTTTTCGACGGTTTTAATAACGTTCCATGAAAGGTTTTATACATTTTTTAGAGGCTTTTAATACCTTCAATTAAAAGTAAAAAAAAATTACTGATAAAAAAAAAACAAAAAGAATTAAAGGTAAACGTTTTTTAACATTTTCCGAAGGTTTTCGAGTCACCTTTAGTAAAAAGAAGTTAATATCTTTTTGTGGCAACCTTTGGAAGTTAATAATTTCATAGCTTTTTCGAAGGCTTCGACCCTCACCGGCGTTGGATTCAACCGGCAGCGTTCGATTCCACTGCCGGAGGCTCTTGATTCGACAGTAGCGCTCGATTCCACCGGGTGTGTTTGGTCTGGTGGCGTGGAGGTCGAAATCGTGCAAAGAGTGAAGGGAGATTTAAGAATTTAGTGTAAAGGAGAATTTTTTACAAAGGGGTGACCTTTACCCCTTTAGAGAATACAAAATAATTTTTAAAAGATTTTTAGTTAATTTGAATTTTTTCCTCTATTTTTTCTCTATGTTTTGAAATTTACCTACTCCAATATAAATTTCCTTTTTTTTCAAGATTTCCTTTCTCAAGATTCATTAAATAGTTTTGGATGGAAGAAAAAAATATATGAAAATTTTGGGTATTAAATATATAGGTAAAATTACAAAGTAAAAAGAAAAATTACAATTATTTGGCCCTCGATATTTAAATAATATTATGAGTGCAAAATTTTGAATGAATTTTAGGCTTTTAGAGTTTTATGTTTTCATAACTTAAATTCCAACAAATTAACTTAAAATGTCTATAAATTAATTTCTTTATTTTTTTTTTCCAATTTTGTAATTTAAAAATTTCAACAAAAATTTGCACTTTATTTTTCTTAAGATTTGCAATATCAAATTGCAATCCATTGTATTGAAAATGTAAGCATTATTTAAATCTTTTTAGATTGATGAAAAAAAATTCATGGAAAACTCAATTTATCACGAAAAGCAACTTTTAGTGACGTCACATAGTTTTCCAGTCTTATCTTCTTATCCTATCGTGACGATTCTAAAACGTCACAAAAAATAATATTCCGTGACGTTTTCTACGCGTCATGAAAAACCGCCAATTCAAAAAACTCCCTTTTTTCCGGCCAAAAACGCGACTCAAGTTTTTCGTAACGTTTTTTAAACGTCACGAAAATAAGTTTTGGTCAACTTATCGTGACGGATGAAATTCGTCACGAAAACACAACAATCCGGAACACTCCGTCATTTCCCAAAAACGCGCCTCAAGTTTTTCATGACGGAAAAAAGCGTCACGAAAGGCCAAAAATCCGGAACTCTCCGCTTTTTCCCTCCAAAAATGCGTTTTTTACCTTTCGTGACGTATTTAAACAATGTTGAATAGTATTTGACTGTTCACTACCGTCACAAAATCCCAAAATTCTAGTAGTGGTGAGATAGCATCTGAGCGAAAATAGAAATGAGATTTGAGATAGGTCTCATAAATTTAGGCGAAAATATATTTGAGATAGATCCTATGCTATGTATTTGATCTTGTCTTTTTATTTTTTATTTTAAAGGTTCAGCGATGAAATAAGATAGACGCAGCAGCAAGAAAAAAAAAAGAGCAAGAGGTTTTTCTTCGGTTGTTTGAATTTTGAGGTCCAATAATGGAGTCATAAAAACAAGGAGAATAAAAAAAATCAAGAGGAAGAAGGAAATGGGAAGAATAGCATAAAATTTGTATTCCTCACGAATAAGAAAATCAAGAGGGAGAATGAGTGGGGAAGAATAAGTGATTTGAGAAAGAATGAATATTTGGAAGAAGGGTGAATACATAATTTCACCAAAAACTGACATCATAAAATGTGTAGAAATCTTATGTTTTAAAAAGGGTGATTAAAAAACATAAAGGTTGGGGAGCACGCCTATTTCGTCCAATTTCCCATATATATCAAAGTGGGCTTGAGAAAAGGGTTAGTAAGCCCAAAAGAAGATCGATTATTCACCTTGGAACTTATTCGGATGGCTGTTTTAGAAACTTATTTATATAAATGTCTAAATTTCTATAAATTTACACTTTTAGATTTCTGTAGGTAGGATTTTAATTTAATTCCGAATTTACTCGTATTGATTGTATTTTCATTTTTTAATAGATTTGGATTTTTTGAAATATAAAATTGTTATTTCCATAAATTAATATCACAATGATTTAATAAATGTGGCCCCATAGATATTATCTCAATTCAAATTCCTTAATTCTCTCCCCAAATCCCTCAAAAAAGATTTTTTTCATCTCTCCTCTATTGTTTCCGATTTTCTTCTTCTTCGTTTTTTCTTCCATTTTTTCTTCCATTTTTCATCTCTCTCCTCCATTGTTTCCGATTTTCTTCTTCATTCACTGCCCAACACAACATCATTGTCGTCTGCTATGCTACGAACACTTTCCCTAAAACATGTAAAATAGTAAAGGCTCATTATAGGGCAAACAATCCAAGCTGAAAGCCAATATGAAATTCTAAAAGACATGGTATAAAGTATAACATATTGAGTATATAATATATCCGATATAACATTGACTAAACCTTATGCGATATAAAATTTATCCATATGCATTGATGTAAACCATTAACAGTATATATCCAATATATTTTTAACTTTAAATCATCATCCGTATATATCGAGATACATAAATCTTAAGAAATAATATATATCATTATCTAAACACTATATATCACCATACATATGTTACTCAGTACAAACGAATAAAGAAAAATATACTCGTATATATCAATGTAATACCAAAAGTCCTCTGTAAACTAGAGATATATTATATATCCTAGTAGATTTTCTATGGAAATTGTTTCACCGGTATATATGGAGATACTTTTATGTAGATATATATTATATATCCTAATCAGTATCACTATATTATATAAACTCAAATATACACTGTTATAAAGGATAATACCAGATAGCATGAGATAACACGAACCAGAGAGCAACAGATTCTGTCAAAAAAATGAAACCTAATTTTAGAATATACAATAAGAACTATATACCTCGATTCTGTGCAAAATTGAAACCTAAATATAGCATAAAATACGGTATAAGTGGACATGACAGACTGGATTGCTCATGCGACGGAGGAAGAAGATGAAATTAGAACTTATAGTGTAATGGGTCGACGTAGCCACCGGAGACGAAGGAAGCGTAACGATGTTGCCCTCTGAAATGCGACAGAGGCCGCTAGAGATATTTTCTGCAAAGAACAGAGAAGCACCCGCCGGAGAAATCTCTTCAGAAACGCGACCAGAAGCTTGAAGATGGAGAAATCTTTTTGTCGCAGTGGTGAAGAAGGAGAAACCAACGGAGATGAAGAGGTTACGAAATCGTGGGTTTCTAAAAATCCCAATTTTTGACATTTGAATTTGCTTGATTTTAGGGATTTCATATATCTTAATAAATATTTACCAATTTCATATTTTATTAATGATTTAATATTGAGATGGATATATT
>NW_019104707.1:20537-31971 GCF_001995035.1 Momordica charantia
ATTTATAAATGTTCAAAATAAGCTAGTAGCCGTTAACAACGAAAGCTTAAGTAAATGTTGCAAAGAAATTGGAAAGGTGACACCCACAAGTAGCTTCTACTGATTATTGCTGAAAAATGAAAGTCAAGTGAAAGCCACACAAAATCAAAATCGAACGAAAGTCGAAAGGAAGTCTAACGAAAGTGTTTTTTGAATCGAAGATAACTGTAATCACTCTACAATTATGATAAATCAAAGGAATATTACATATGAAAATCGAAAACCATAATCAAAGGGCGGTAACGATATGTTTTTTTATTAATTGTATTTTTTAAAAAAATTGAAAGTATAAGTCTTTTTATAAAATCTAAATATTTTATTTTACACATTTAAAAAGCAAGAGTTTTTTGGGGAACCACGTTGTTTTGATCAAATGCACAAATGTAGGGTAATTAAAGTGGTTGAAAAACCATCACTCCTTTCTTCCTTGGTACGTTTTCTTCAGGCTTCAAATGGTTAGGGTTAGGACTAAATTGATAACGTAGGAAGAAGACTTCCATTAGGGAAAAATTGAGATCTATTTTCGCAATCCACAACAACATCTGTGGATATCAAAACAATCACTACGAAGAGAAAAGATGAATGGTTCGTGTCTTCATGAAATTTCGAGGTACATTGCGTAACATCTTTTTCATCAAGAAGAAGTAAATAGAATTGTGGTTTGGTAGAAGACAAAACCAATTTTCTATTCAACAAATACTTTGTTTTAGGATTCTCTTCAATTTCTCCAAAAAGATATAATATTTTATGGATGATTGTTAAATGAGATAATATTTCTTGTGAATGACCATTGTAGACGTAAATGGCATATTTTGAGTTTGGTTTGAATTGTTATTTTTTTCTTTATCTATGCCACTCCATCTTTTGTTAATGTCGGTATTTTATCACAAATTATTCAATAAATTAAAAATAATATTTGAAGCATCCTAATTCATTTCAATGTAAATATTGCACATAAAACTTGAATATTAATTCTAGCAATTAATTTCATGCAATTTATGATAAATAAAATTAATTGTAGAAATTAAATAGAAGAGAGTTAGAGAAAATGACATCGAAAATTTTATAGTGGTTCGGCAAACCGGCCTATCCCACTTCCCAAACTCTTGTTGGGTGTTCGACTAAGAAACTTGACTCTTTCTACAGTAGGAGTCAAACTAGTATAAAGTTTCTTTTTCTGGGAGCGAGAAGAAACTCAATCCTTCCCATAGTTCAAGATCAAATCGTTACAACGCTCTTTTTCGAGTTCAGAACAACCCCTACAAATAATATGAAATTTGATTACAATCTTACAAACTTTCTCAAAAAGTAGATATACAAATTTTCGCCCACAAATTTGTAAGAAAAATTATTCCAAATAAAAAGTTTCAAATGGTTAAAAGAAAATAAAATTGGAAGCATATTATCTTTCAAAATAAAATACTCTCAAGAAATTAGAATAAAAATTGAAGCTTGAASAGAGATTGACTAGGGAGGAATTGGAGAGAAAATAAGGAGAAACTTGTTATAGAAATTTTGGAAGGACGAGAGATTTAAATACAAATTTAGAAATAAATTTGAAATGTAAATTAAATTTGAAACATTGAATATTTAAGCATTAAAAATGAAAGGTTGTGATTTAATAGAATAAAATAATAATAACAATATAAAATATAATAAAGCCTTTTTTTTCTTTTCTTTTCCTCTGCCACATGTGGTCTTTTCATTAGTCTGTTCGGTTCATTTAGTTCCCACGTCATTATCTTGATATTTTTTTCTTCTACTTTGTTCTATCCATAATTTTTTGGTTTTTGAGTTCCAATTTGAGTAATTCAAAAATCGTTGGAATCGTTGTTTCGAACTCTACGCTGTCGATACTGTAAAAATACAAAAATTATCAATAAACAAAATTAGATTTATCATCAAAACATTAATTAATGAATTACTTTAAGGTTAAAGGCCAAAAAATCAACAAACAACCAGTGAATTCAAAACATCGAACTGGGTATTATTTTGAGTTTGGTTTAAATCATCCTTTGTCTTTTATCCATGTCATTCCATCTTTCTCAGCGTCTTTTATTATTATAATGATCGAAGAATTCAAAAATGTAAAAAATAGATATATGTTCTTATCTTTGAATCATGCAAAAATTTAAACTTGGGTCAATTTTTTAAAACCTATTGAACTAGTTAGTTTGAATATATAATATTAACCTCTCTCATTTAGCTCTTAGAGTATTATAACATCATCATAATCTAGTGAAAACTTTGATAAAAATATTTAGTTTTCCTATCTAATGGAAACTGACAAACTCGTGACAAATAGAATAATTACTTGAATGCAAGAACAAATTAAGTTGTCATTGAATTCATGAATAACAGTCATGGCTTTCCAAATACATCGAATTATAATTGAACATAAATCTATTTAAGCATAAATAGTACAGTTATCGTATTGTCCATTCACAGTTTCTATCACAATTTGTGTGGCATTTTCAAAATGATTGGCTATAAAAATATAATTGTTATTGCCTTTGTATGTATATGAATACAAAAAATAAACCACACTTGCTTATCTAAACTTATATACAAAATTCACACTGGGTCTAGAATATCCAAAAGTGAGCATGGTTTGATCTCAATTTCTTAAAAGTTTCTTAGTAAATTGAGGAACGTTATTGACTTTCTTATTTGAATTTCCCCTCAGTTGTCTTGTGGATGTTGTTAAGGATCCCACATTGAAAAAATAAGGGATCTAACAATGGTTTATAATGTAGGTGGACTACTATTCTCATTATCAATTAAATGTAGGTGGACTAAGTATCCGACCAGGCTACGATCTTGAGGGGCATGATAAGGATCCTTTCATGTCTTTAACATCAATAAATATAAAACAACTCATTATTTAATTTTTTTTTTATTTTTACACTTTTCTCACTTAATTGTCAAATTTTTAATGATGTTAAAGGAACTATTTTCTAACAAGACGTCTATCTGGAGAGAGGGTTAAACCTTGGCCATTGTTTTTTAGTACAAAATCTTGGCTATTATTTTTACTTTAGTTGAGGTTTTTAAATGTGAGGTTTTAATGGGGACATATTTTTACATGTTAAAAATTTTGCAATTTTCTGGTAAAATTATGGAAACACCTCCTCCCACATAAATAAAAATCTATAAATTAATAATAATAATAATGCATTATAGTCTAACGTGTTAATGTATATTTTCAATCAAAATGTTTAGGTTCAAATCTCCACATGCCAACATGAACCTAGTTTATCAGTTAATGCATATTCTTCATTTCTTAGAGGTTGGAGATGAAAAAAAAAAAGTATGAATCTCCATACTCTCACATGTTATTGAACTCAAACGAAGAAAAAAAAAACATGTAAGTTTTTAGATGAACTAACAATAATACCAATAGTAAAATAATCTTAAATCTCACCTACATTTGGGAGGCAATATTTAAAAAAGTAACATTTTATTATTATTATTTTTTTTAAATATGTGTTTAGAAAGAAGTTAAATAACTTAGATTTCAATAATACTAATTGTATTTTGGAAGTGGCAAATTGAGAACAATCAATAGCAAGATACTCAAAAAAAGTCAAAATATAAGAGTAAAATTGTTATTTACCAAAAGATGACACTTCCATAAATTGTCAAATCACTCTCCCATAGGTGTTAAAAAATAAAATCACAAAGCTAGTGTATAACTCTTTTGAAAATTTTGAATAAATCTATGAATTATCATATTTGTGTTGTCCTCAAACGCAAAGCCTTCAAGGATATTTTCTGTAAAAAAAATGGAGAAGTGAAAACGATACTATAAACAAATTGCTACTATTTTCAAAGATGTAATAAAATCACTGCAGTTGTATTAGCAATTGCAACATATCACAAGCGTTGCAACTTCCCACTCATATGTTAAGTCGATATAAATCCAACTTAGTTTTTTGTCTCTACTGCGAGTATGAGAGCGTTTCTAAATCTGTGACTGCTTTTTCGAAACCTGGTTTTTGTTTGCGGTGGAAAGCGGGCGCTCTACAGAGTGAGGTAAGGGATGGCGACAACGGAGTTGTTGGACGAGTGGAAGAAATTCAGATTGACATCTATAGAGGAGGAAGTGACTGTGGATGTGGACCAAGGGGCGATACAGAAAGCCGAACGACGACTAGAGACATGTTTAGATGGAAAATTACTTCTACAAATGACTATTTCTTGTGAAGCTCTGAAGAAAGTCTTCCAGCCTTTGTGGAAAGCAGGCAATGGTTTTGCAGTTGAGGGGATTGGCAGAAACATGTTTTTATTTCGTTTTGACTATGAAAAAGAGTGCGATAGAGTTTTTAAGATGGGACCATGGTCTTTCGACAAAGCTTGATTGATCCTTCAAAATCCAGTGAAGATGGTCAAGTTATCCGAACTGGAGTTTAAGTATGTGTCCTTTTGGACACACTTCTATGATCTCCCGCTGTCGTGCATGACTAAAGCGATGGCAATGGGGCTGGAAAATGATGTGGGCGTTTGTGAGGACGTGGATTGTGATGTTGATGATTTGTGTTGGGGGGAAAGTCTCAGGGTGAAAATCAAGTACGACATTACCATACCAATCCAGAGAGGGATAAAAATCAACATTGATGTTCCGATGGGAGGCTGTTGGATTCCCATGACCTATGAAAGGCTGCCTGAGTTTAGTTATCTCTGTGGATTAATTGGGCATGCAGGGAAAGAGTGCTCTGTTGGTTTAGATAGTTTGGAGAGGAAGAAAGGGTTTGTGGCTCCTTATGGAGCTTGTCAGGGTTGATTAGGGTTTGTGTCGGTAGTCTTGTTTGACCACGTTTTTTACTCCTTTCCCATCATTATTTGCGAAAAAGGATTACATATTCTTAAAGTAGAACATGCATAAAACATTTCTGCATCAAATTCAAACTATGGTACTTTAGTGAAAATTATGAGAAAACTGTGGTCAAAGTTGGAAGAAAATAATAGTTTGCTGTTTTTGCAGGAATTGCACATAGCGCAATTTTGAAGAACAATTTTGCCAAAAGGTGCGTTTTGATTAATGAGGGGTGATAAGACTTGATTAAAGGCTAAAAATGGTAGGTTTGTATGCTTAGTTGACAGTTATTTGGGATAAAAAATGTATGTTCATGCATATAATTTACGTAAAATGTGCATAATTTGTAATTAGGGACTTTGGAATTCAATTATAGGTAAATGAAGACTAATTTATGTAAATATGCTTATTTTGTAAGGAAAAGTGAGGATTGATGATCACAATGCGTCAGACACATCGCATGCCCAGAATTTCCAGCTTACTAGAGGAATGCACCAGCCAAATTGCTTTGAAAGTTCCAGCTTCACAATGTTTCATCCACATTTGATGCCTAGATGATCAAAATGTGAATAACCACTTTTGACCAAGTAATTGGTCCAAGATTTGTTATTGGTTCCTAAAATCTCTACAATCTCAAAGGAGCTTCCAAACATCACTTCAAGGCCTCTCATTTTTCCATACTTTTGTTTTTCCTTTCTATTTGTTATCAACTTTAGTTTTTAAGTTTTGTTTTTCAATTATTTTTTTGTAATTACTCTTGTTTATTTTATTGCAATTCAATTTGTTCCATTTCGTAATTTCTTTCCAATTTCAATTAAAATGCATTCTTTTGTTATCTCATCTTGTGTTTTCATTTCTTTCATTTCCATGAGTAGCTAAATTATTTCTTCAACCCTCCTACAAATGATTTAGTTCATCTATTTTAAATTACATCTATCAGTGAGCACGACGTATTATGCTCTCTTTGCTTATCTTGATTGATACAATTTATCCAGTTGATTTTCTTGTTGTCCACTTGTTTAAATCACTTTAGTTTGAATTTAATCCTAAGAAGGTTAGAGTCAAACAGATCTCATCAAGGTAAAACATGAAGTTACTTAGAAATAAGAACTAAAACAAGATCCTAGACATAGGCTCTCTTACCCGTCAAACGTAAGTTGAAACTTGATTTATTTAGGATTCTAGAGTTGCATAAACATATGTAAACACTAGCCTAAGCTTCTAAACAAACCAAAAGCAGTATGGAATAGAAGTTGAACCAGTTTGCATAAATCAAGCATAATTACGTGCACATTTGGTAGGTGTAATTAATATTTTTAGAACTAAACAGTAGTAGGAGGTTTGACTTTTTAATCCTTGTGTTTTTAAATTGTGTTTCCCAACATATTCACCAAATTTTTATCCCAAACCCGATTGCTCAATCAAGTAGTTTACAATTCATTTTTTAAAAGAAAACTAGTCCATGTGGAGACGAACTTGGAATATTTCCATGTATTACTTGTGACAGTGTGCACTTGCACTTCCCCTCAAGCTATTAAGCAGAGGCGTAACAAGGGGCAAGAAGGACATTTCCTGTTGGGAAAAAAATATAGATCAATCGATCCTCCTGTAAGTTTTTCAAAAAGGAACTGTTTGATTTTCCCCTTCCACAGGCTAAAAGCATATAAGTAACAATAACAAAGGAATAAGAGATAGGGATAGAATAGCTTAACACCACAAGGATTATATTGGTTCGCCCCAATCTTGGGACTACGTCCAGTCTTCTGCAAAAAAGTAGGTTCAACTATAGTTGAAAATATTACAATGAAGATCTCACTCAAGATATTACTATCTTGCTTTTAAGTACCCTAACAATGGCTACCTAGCATTACACAATTGGAAATACACTCAGAAAACCTACGAGATATAAACTTTTTTCATACACTGCCCACAACCACTCAAGTCTCTCTTATTTGGACTCTGTACAAATGAAACCTTAATAAAAGGGTTATATTTATAAGAGGTTAAATATCCCAATATAATCCTTAAAGGAAAACAATATTGTAATCCTTATAAGACAATAATATCCTACTCCTTGTAGGAATTGGTAGTAGTGTTGAAAATCATTTTCCTCGTAGGACACAAGTCATCTATTTTGGCTCCATTATCCCAACAATCTTCCACTTGGAGACAAAACATCGTTCTTGCCTTCCACTGCAACAATAGTCTCTGATAATCTTGGAAAACTCCAAAACTTATACTGCAACAACTTCTGATCTTCTTGAAAAAATCTTCAAGACTTCTCCTGCAAGTTTAAAAACTTGTAAAACAAAATATCAGAAATCACTGGTCTCATCTGTCTTTGCCTGGAGGTCGGGCAATCTACGTGGTCTTATCTCCTAAACGCAAGAGACACAGTCACGTGCTCCCACTCAAACTAAGTGGCGATATCTGAAGCTTCCTTCTTCGTTCTCAAACACTGATTCTTAAAGAAAGAACTTCCTACTGATGACTTGACAACTCTATTCAAGTCTACTGCCAGATTGAAACTCCATTATTTACCTCAGTACCTAATGGATTCATCTTCTCTGATGCAACTGTTCGCTGACGCGACTTCATCAATTCACCCATCCGTCTGACAATTGGGGATAATCTCTAACAACCTAAAGAACATGTTCTCGTTCTTTGACTTCCCAATTGTTGTTCCTGAATTGATGGCAGATCCTCCTAATCTGTTCTGGTTGTCTTTATTGCTGGCTCAGTCCTACCTCTTTGGAAACCATCTGCAACTTGCATCCACTGTTTCAATGATCTTCTGGCAATACTCAATTGCGACGTGTAAACTGTAGATCTTTTATGGTCAATTACCACCAACTTGAATCCTTTGGTGAGCTTCCACTGGTTCCCACAAAACTCACTTTGATAATCATCATCGTCCAACTTACCTGTAGAGATAAGGTTCATTCTGATACTAGGTACATACATGACATCTTGCAGTAATAACTCAGTCCCACTATTGGTCTTCAATCGTATATTTCCAATCCCTTTAGTCTTGGAAAGTCTTCCATTCCCTATCCTCACGTGGTCGCGATTGCATCTTCTGAAAGATGTGATAATCTTCTATTTGAAGATATGTGTACTAAAGCTGCGCTGTCTATTACCCACTCCGATGACTGGTTTCCTGTTTCTGTGTTGCTTTCAACACAGATGAGGGCATCGTCTACAACTACATTTGACTCTGCCATGTACCTTTTCAGATCCTCTTTTAATATCCTACAGTTTTTCTTGATGTGGCCTTTTCTGTGGCAATGAAAACATTCATCATCTCTCTTCCAATCCTTCCTACTATGCTTTTGCTGCCTGTCATCAGACGCAACCTTCTCTTTACCTTTTTCAACAGCCAATGCTGAGCCTTGTTTATTCATTAACTTATTGCTTTGCATTATGAATAAAGTCTATTTCTTCTTTGAAGCCAACTTTTGAGATTGCTAAGATTGAAATATAGCGAACGACTCATAGCTTGCTAATGTTAAAACGACAATGAAGTCGTATTCATCCATGAGTTAGCTAAGTACCTTTAAAAAAGAATGTGAGTATATGGAAATTGAATTATTTTTCTCAAAAGAAAATGTCAAAGTCATACATTCATTCATACATCACTGCATATCATATCATTTGTTAAAAAAAACAAAACATATGTCGCAATGTCATCGCGATGCGGAGCGGCCGATGTCATCCCCTGAAGGCTCTCTTTCGAGATAAGGGTTTGGAGTCGCCACCAATCATCTACGAGGTGTGATTAGTCACCTAAAAATATAGACAAGGTATGCGAAAACAGATTGTTAGTTCGGGAGTCGACTGAGCGTAGGGAAGATGTTAGCACCCTACGACACCCGTTCGAAAACGGTACCACATTTTGTCAAAAATTATCCTATTATTCATTTGGTCCAAAAAAAGAAATGTTTTTATTTTATTTTAAATGTCCCATATTATATTAATTCACATTTTGTATTAAGATATGAATTAATAGATATGAGTGGCACGAACGCCATTAGAAAAATTTTGACACCTCGAGAATACTGGAAGGTTCCAATTCTCGTCATTGGAGTTTTTGAAATAATTATTTAGCAAAAAAATATAATAAATAAAAAATAATATTAATTTTAGAGGAACACTGAGGTTTGAACTTGCGACATAAATGTTGATACTCACACTTCTTACCAATATGCCAACACCCAAAGTTATGAGCAACACATTCTTTTAAAAAACAAATCTTTTAAATTTTTTTTATAAACTAAAAAAAAACTCATGTAAATTTTTATTTAAAAAGAAAAAATAATAAAACCTTCTATTTGTTTGGATTTTGAATTTTTTTTTTAAAAAAAACCATAAACTCATTTAAACTTATTTAACAAATCTTTTATTTTCAAAAACAAACTTTACTTAATTTGTAATTTGAGATTCATTTTAACTTAAAATAAAACTTATTTAAAAAATAATAATTTTCTTTATTTTAAAACAAAGTCTTATTTTCTTTTTTAAATACTTTACTTCTAAGATCTAAACCCAAAACAAAATTTTTATTGAGAAATAAACTTTAAAAAGTGAAGCTTTTAAAAAATCTTTTATTTTAAAATTCAACTTTTTACCATTTTGAAATTTAAAACAAGATTTATTTTCAAAAATCTTTTACTCTTGTTCCTTTAAAGAAATTTCTTTAGAAATCCTTTATTAAAGAAATTTTTTTTATTTTATTTAAATCTCAAACAATATTTAAAACTTAAAATAAAACCTTTGTTTTTAAAACATCTTTTATTTACCTACATTTTAAAAACTTTCACTTATTTTAAACAAATAAGATAAATTAAAATGTTTTCATTTCTTTAAAAGGAGGAAAAGAAAAAAAAAAACTTTCCTTTTCTTTCCTAACACACCAAAACAGTAAAAGTAACTGGAGTCATGGATTGCCGGAGGAATCTCCGATCACTTATGCTTAAAAAGATAAACCCTAGACTAATTATACGATAACTCCAATGATCTAATTGTTGAATCAGTTGAGACTTATAATAATTCTTCGAAGAAAAAAATATTAGAACTATGATTCATACTTATCAGACCTCGTGGCCGGACTTCGAAAAAAGAGTTAGAAGTGATAAATTCAAAAAATTTTATTCTTTTTTAAAATGTTTTCATTTCTTTAAAAGGAGGAGGAAAAGAAAAAAAAAACTTTCCTTTTCTTTCCTAACACACCAAAACAGTAAAAGTAACTGGAGGCATGGATTGCCGGAGGAACCGTCATTAACTTCGCCGGAAGTCGTTGGTGTCTGCCATTGTAGATCTGAACTCGCCGGAGTAGGTTGTGTCAGAATGTCACTGTAATGTTGCTGCCACGGACATGAACTGTCACCTGTTGGAATCTACAATGTCGTCGCCGGAATCTGGGCGTCGGTCGGAGGTTGCTGCGCTGGTGGGAGTCAGATCACCTGATGTTGTTGCTATAGGCGCCGTTCGTGGAGGTTGTTGGAAGTGTGATGATAGTAGGTGAGTTTGGGAAAGGACTTTGAGAGTGGGAAAAAGGGAAGAAGATGAATGGTAGAGAGAGAGAAATGAAACATAAAAGAAAATAAAAAGAAAAAGAGGAAGTGGGTGTTTGAAAAAAGAAAGATAGAGGAAGAAGATGAACAGTGGAGAGAGAAAAAAAGGAAAGAAAAAGGAAAATAAAAAAGAAAGTGGGTGTTTGAAGAGAGAGGAGGGTGTCCTAAAATATATGAAAACAAAGAGAAATCTTTCTTCCTCTTCATGCTCTCTATTTTCCTTTATCTCTTGGTGCATGGTATGCTCTATGCACATGCCTCTAAATACCCAAAATTGATAACGGTAATATGGTGTGAGTCAAGTAAAACTAAAGAGAAAAAAATGAAAGGAAAACGTAGGGAATGACACCTATGAAGCGTTTGACCAAGAAAAAATCAAAGAAGAAAAATCTGTTAAATAAAATCAAATTCTCTTTTTTAACAAAATCCTTTTAATAAAATCAAATTTTATTTAAACAAATATTTTTAAAATTCCTATAAAATCTAACCCTCATTTTTAATTTAAAGTTAATTTAAACTTTATCTTAAAACTAATAATAAAGTAAAATGAGGTTATTTTTAACTAAGACCATTAAAATCAAACTTAATTAAATAATAATAATAACAAAATAAAATATAAAATATAAAATAAAATAAGTCAGACTAAATACGGTGTCTACAACTTGCCCCATTTTATGTATGCTTGCAGAACTAAAAGGGTAGACAAAGGCAAAAGACGAAGTATTTGGGAGGCATATATTTTATTAAAACACACCAAAATGAGGATGGACCCAACTGGACACTAGCGGGGATCTCAACATGCAAAGGACCTGTACTTGACACAGGCTTCAACCTCGATCTTGGATTGCGTTCGATTTAACCGAATGATAAGTACGATGGACCTGGCTTGACACAGGCTTCGACCTCAATCTTGGATCGGGTTCGATTTAACCGAATGATAAAATGCAACGGACCTGACTTTAACAACAGGCTTTGACGTCGACTTAGATCGGGTTCGATTTAACCG
>NW_019104707.1:46517-57586 GCF_001995035.1 Momordica charantia
TTCCGATTTTGATAAATCTTATTCCAAAAAATAAACAAAACTTTTTTTTTGTTAAAGAAGGAAAAGATTTTGTTTTATTCTTCCCGTAAACGTTTTACGATTTTGTTTTATGTTTTAAATAAAAGGTTTTATCATAAAATAAAAGAATTTGTTTTGTTTTCAAATAAGTTTATTTTAAAAGGGAATAAAAGATTTTGTAAATGGTTTATTTCAAAATTTATTTGACTTCCTTTGGTGTAAGAATAAAATCTAGGCAGCTTAAAGAAAAAGTTTTTTTCCAAGGAAAGACTTAATGTTTTATTTCTTTTTAGAAAAGCAAAGGAAAAATTTTAAAACAAAATAAGACGTTGTTTTAAAATATAAAAAATCAAAAGGTGTTTTTTTTWAAAAAAAAATAAATTTTGTTTTAAGATAATATCATTTTGGTTAAAAAACATATTTGGTCCMTGTACTTTCACTAAATTAACAATTTAGTCCCTAAACTTTAATTTGTAACGATTTAGTGCTTGTAAGTTTTCTAAAGTAACAATTTAGTCCCTGAACTTTAACTTGTAACGATTTAGTTCCTGTAATTTAAAATTTGTAACAATTTAGTCCCTATCGTAAAATTTTTTATTAAAATCAAGTGTCAAATTTTATCATATAACAATTTAATCTTTCTAATTCATAAACATATTTGGTCCCTCTTTAGTTTATCAATCTATACATACAATAAACTTAACAAAAAAAAATTTCACAAAATGGACTTAATTGTCACCAATTTTAAATTACAAGGACTAAATTGTTACATATTAAAGTTCAAGGACTACATCGTTACCAATTTGAAAGTATAGGGACTAAATCGTTACAAACTAAAGTTCAGGGACTAAATTGTTATTTTAACAAAAGTACAGGGACTAAACATATTTTTTAACCTATGATTTTCAAATGGCAAAGTGGTAAAAAATGTTTGATTTTTAAAGTAAAAGATTTGGTTTAAAGTTTTTTTTGTTTTAAAAAATAAATTAAACGTTTTGTTGTATTAAAAAGTAATTAAAGTTTGTATGTCAGTGTATTGCACAGTGGTTAGATGTTTGAAGATAAATTTTTATGACCCATGTTCGATTCTTTGCTTGCCCTTACCTTCCRTACACTCAACCGACTCCTTTCGCAGACCTTTTTTATTTTTAGAATCACACATCGCGGATGGTTGGTTGGTGGCGATTCCAAACCCGTTTGCAACAACAGGGAGCAGGCCGAAGTCAGTGAGGCAAGGGAAAAGAATGGCGCCGGCCTAATTTTCCCCCATAGTGGGCTCTAGCAAAAAGAGTGAGAAAAAAAGAGAAGAGGCAGGAGAGGATTACAATAGCAGCCCAAAGAAGTTGAAGCGGATAGTTAACGAACTGACARAAGAAAATAAAGCAACGGCAGAGGCTGCAATGCAGCCTCGCCGAGAGACATAATGACTCAAACATCAGCTGGAACAATAAACAGTTCTGCTTCTCGGGGATTTATGGCAGCCCGAAGAGACATAATCGGCATGCTACTTGGGAGCTAATCAGACGGCTTTATAATTCGGATCATTTTGCTTGGGTTGTGGGAGGCGACTTGAATGAGATTTTACCAACAGAGGAGAAAGTGGGTGGCAACGACAAATATCAATCTCAAATGAACCATTTTCGTGAAGCTCTCGATGATTGTTGTCTTCAGGACTTGGGCTTCCAGGACTCTAGTTTTACGTGGTGCAACCGGAGACGTCAGCAGGAACAGATCTGTGAAAGATTGGATCGTTTTCTAGGCAATGAGGCGTTCAGTTGTCTCTCGAAAACTTTAAGAGTGTTTCATCATGATTGGGCCAAGTCTGACCATAGGCCCATTATGTTAACTTTGTTCGAAACAGTTTATAGGCCCGTGGAGGAAGGCTGCTTTCAAATTTGAGGAAGCTTGGACTAGTGACACAAGATGTGGAAACATTATTACTGAGGCAAGAAGTTGGGAGGCGTCTCAAGSYAATCAACATTTGGATGTATGTTTGAAGAAGTGTGTTGCAGCTTTGGAGGAGTGGGGAAGAAATTTCAACAAAGAGTTCAAGAACCAGATTTCCTATCTGCGTTCTTCCTTCGCCCGAGTGTACTCAAAGCCCCCTCCCTGGTATTTCAAGCTTATTCATGAATGGGAGTGGGAGCTGGATGTGTTACTTGAAACAGAAGAAATCTATTGGAAGCAAAGGTCAAGAGAAAACTGATTAAAGTGGGGGGGATAGGAACACCAAATGGTTTCATAAGTGGGCTTCTCTGAGAAGGCAGAAGAATTTCATTCGATGAGTGGAGCTTGATGATAACCAATGGTAAGAAGATACGTCTTTGGTGGAAAAAAGGTTTATCTCTTATTTTCATAATATTTTCACTTCTTCATATCCTACAGAAGAATCTTTGAACAGAATTTTCCTTGCATAGTGATTGAGGAGATGAATGGGAAGTTGTTGGCGTCTTTTGAGAGTAGTGAAATTGAGAGAGCTTTGAAGCAGATGCACCCCACAAAGGCTCCTGGTCCAGATGGATTTSCCGCTCTTTTCTATCAGCGTTACTGGACGACASTGGGGAGTAAGACAGTAGCAAATTGCCTTGATATCTTAAATGGTCATTGCTCGATAAAGGACTAGAACTCTACTCTTATTGCTCTTATTCCAAAGACTAAACATCCTAGGAGGTTGATAGCTTATAGGCCAATCAGTCTTTGCAATGTTTCCTATAAAATTAATTCGAAGGTCATTGCAAACAGGTTGAAAAATGTCCTAAAAAATGTTATCTCGGAGACTCAATCTACGTTTATCCCAGGGAAAGACAAAAGGATCTCCTATCTCCTTACCCTTTTATTATTTGCGCGRAAGCCCTTTTTGCAGCCTTTCAAAGGGCTCATGAGTTGAATCACATTCAGGTATTTCTCTATCCTCGTCTTGTCCTGCTATCTCTCATTTGTTCTTTGTAGATGATAGCCTCACTTTCTGTAAGGCAACGATTCCTAGTTATATGTCATTAAAAGGATTTTGCTTGACCATGAAAAAGCTTCAGGCCAAAACGTTAATTTTAATAAATCTGCCATTTGGTTCTCTCCAAATGTGAAGCTGGATTTTCAGAAATATGGGCAATCATTCATGGGGATGTCGTTGGTWCCTTCTTTGGGAGACTACATGGACATCCCATCGAGCCTCACGAGAAGCAAGAGCAAGGATTTTGCAAAGGTCAAAGATAGATTATGGAAGCTGGTGCAGGGCTRGAAATCTAATTTGTTTTCAATAGGCGGAAAAGAGGTACTCATAAAAAGTGTAGCCCAAACGATACCTACTTATGTTATGAGTTGTTTTAAATTGCCCTCTTCTTTTTGTTCGGAGCTTTCTAAGACTATACCAAGATTTTGGTGGGGTACTACTAAAGTTAAGAAATGGATTCATTGGGTGAGCTGAGATAAAATGTGCTGGCCAAAGGAGTTCGGTGGCCTGAACTTTCGTGATCTTAAACTCTTTAATAAGGCACTCCTTGCTAAGCAACTTTGGAGGTACATTCAATTTTCAAATCTTTTGGTGGCCAAGGTAATCCGGGGTGTTTATGCTCAAGAAAGCTCTTTGTTGGCAGCGGAAGGTGGAGCTAATTGGTCGTATTTTTGACAAGGAATGGTTTGGAGTAGGGAGTTGCTTACAAGTGGTCTAAGAAAGGCCGTGGGCACAGAAACAACTATTGACTACTATGAAGATCCCTAGATTCCGAGGAAATCAACGTTTAAGCTTATTTCTAGGAATTTGGATCCGGTGTGGATGCCCAAAGTGATGGAGTTCATAACTCCATATTATCAGTGGGATGTGCCCAAATTAAGACAAGTTGTGTGTGAGGCAGACGTGGAAGCAATCCTGGAAAGTTCTATTAGTTTGATTAATATGGCATATATGTGGGCTTTGCACTATTCTAAAAATGGTCTTTACACAGTCACAAGTAACTACAAATTAGCTACGAATCAGAGGTTGCTAGCCCAATCCATAAGCAACAATAACAGTATGGATTCGTGGAAAAATTTATGGAAAATCCAAGTGCCTTCAAAAATCAAATTGTTTCTTTGGAAAAGGTGTTGAAGTGTTACGTTTATGCCCGATTTGTTTGAAGAAGGTGGAGACGGTAGATCATGCCCTTGTGAGGTGTAAAGGGCACAACAGATTCGGAATTGTTTGTTCCCAAACAGGGTCAGTGGAGATTGCTTCAATAATTGCTTTATTGATTGGTGGGCAGAGTGGCAGCATTCTTTCTCCAAAGCTGAAACAATTTTAGTAAGTATTACTTGTTGAGCGATTTGAAATGATACAAAATGCTATGATATACAAACAAGGAGTCTCTGATATTTTAGCAAAAGTTTTTTGGATCCTAAATTACTTTCAAGAGTTAAAGCCGAAGGAGCGTGAGAGGCTGAGAAACTTGAGAAGTCTGTTACCTCGAATCAAATGAATTGGTTTYGAATATTCGAGCTTTGGCAGAAAATTTCATGGAAATCTCATTCGACTATATTTATAGAGAGTCGAATTCGGTGACTCATAGACTTGCAAAGGAAAGTTTCGGTTTGGGGCGAGCTCGAGTGTGGTTTGCTTTATTTCCCCCTTTTCTCTGTCAGTGTGTTAAAACTSACTTCCAAAACAATGTAGAGTTTTAATACATTCCTTTTCTCAAAAATAAAATAAAATAAATAAAACTTCCTGCTATATACGTTATTGCATCATTTAATACAAAATTTTACAAATTAAACGTTTCAATTGATACATTTGCAACCTAAACACAAATTAAACAACTCCAGACTAATTAACTCTCATAATAAACAACTTCATGTTAAAGAACTTCCAACCTAATAACTCCTTGTCCCCATCCAAACACTCCCTAAGAGTTTTTAAAATTGTCATAGTTCAGTTGGTTAATACATATAACCTTCGTTGTGTTAAAATCTTAAAAAAAATAAAAAAAAAATAAAAAATCCTTGAAATTCCATTCACTTTGATTCAATCAAAGAACACAAGCATCAAACACAACTTGAATAGCAAACAAAAGAACTTCTCTAGGGACAAACAAATCCTTGTGGGATACTTTTCCCACATGAATTTACAAGCAAACTAAGAGCAATAGGCACATCAAGGTTGACAACACCCAACACATTCGCCTTCAATGCAGTGCACAAACACAATGCAGCCTCGAGATCGGCCAACCCCGTCAACAAACTACAACATTTCTTGCTTGGTTTGGCCCCGATCTGCTCGTTTATCAGCCCCAACCAACTCCCGCACACTCCAAACTTCAGAGTATCTTTTGGGCACTTGGCCTGCACCACAGGGACACCAGCAGGCGATGGCCGAACCTTCGGAGGGCAACCCGATTTAGCCGACGAGACACAAGCCAAACCTAGGATGGTTAACAAGACTGCAAGAGCCAAGGCACATGAAACTCTAAGCCCCATCATTTCATGCATCAATGTGTGTAGCAATTGTTATTTTGTTTGGTGTATTTATGGATAAATATGAGTCTTTTCTCCATGTGAAGTTTGTGGCTCATAGTTAGGCTGAGTTCTTTGTTGAGATGATATTTTGGAGCAATGAGTGAATGGCATCCATTAATGCAAATTGCCAGAGGCTTTTTTTCTCCACTGGCAGAGACACCAAATATGTGGCTGCGGATAATTCCCAATGTATGTGAGAATTGAACAGAAGAACCTTATCTTTGTTGGACTTTTGTACGCTGAATTGGGTAGTGTATGAATTATGCCTTTTCTTTATAACCTTAATTTTGTTTTTTCACTTCTTAAATAGATGTCTCAATTTTATAAAAATGTTGATAAAATATGGATGTCGATTCATACTTTTAAAAGTTATAAAAATAAATAATTTTTAAGAAATATTTCAATCATTTGCACTTTTTAAAATAAGTTAAAAAAAATATTAACATTGACATTAACGTATTGTATATATATTAGTGATATTATGTTGATTTTTTTATTTATATTTTGTTGATTTTTTTTTTTGCGCACTATGGAAATATTGACTCATCCATCCATGACATATTTCATATTATCTTTTCATTATATACTCTTCATTTTTACACAAACCACTATTGGTGATTAAGAATATAAATCTAAATAAAACTACTATTCTATTGGTGATTAAGAATATAAATCTAAATATAGAGTATCTAAATTTGTCAAAAAGAAAAAAAAAATCTAAAACAACAACTTAGCATAATTGATTTCTAAAAGCTGAGGATGAGTATTTTTTTAATGACAAAAACACAACCACTTCACTCCATTTTCATCTAATGTACACTAGATCTATCATCCCCAAGCCAAAATTTTCTTAGCAAGATCATCAACAATGGATCGTGGTTTTTTGACAAGTCTATGGTAATGTTGGAGGAACCTAGAGCAAACTGCAATTTCAACGAGTTGGAATTCAGGAAAAAAGAAGAGACTACTCAACATATCCTATGGAAATGATGTAAGGTAATTAAAGATATATGGGTAAATTGCACTACTGTTGAAGCAAATTTTTTCTACATTGACAAGACAAACTGGACCACAAAAGAGTATTGGGAGTGGTTAATAGATAAGGCTGGTGAAGAAGAATGTAAAAGAAGCATGATCATAGCTTGGCAGATTTGGGAAATGAGTAACAAATCAATTTTCAAAGGTGTTCATTCAGAAACTAGAGACATTCAATTGGCGATTGACATATACATAATCAACAGTGCAAATCGAAACACAAATCCAGAAGGAAAGTCAACAAACATGGACCTGACAAGGCGAATTGGAGACAATATAGGAGCCTGATGGAAATCTCCCACGTCAAATTCATGGAAATTAAATACAGATGCAGCATGGTGAGCAGATACAAACACCAGGGGGATTGACTGGATTTTAAGAGACGAGAAGGGAGAAGTCATTAGAGCATGCTGTAAAATTAAAAGAGAGGAAAGAAATATTACTTACCTAGAGGTGATGGCTATTTGTGAGGGATTGTATGCGATTCGACAAAAACACCGTCGATCAATTCACTTGGAATCCGACTCCCTCAAAGCGTTTCATCTACTTCATAGACAGTGTCAAGATCAAACTGAAATTATTTGACTCTTAAAAGAAATTTGACAGATGATGGAAGGTATGGAAATAGTTTCAATAAGACATATCGGTCGAGAGGCAAATAAGTTGGCTCATGGTTTAGCCAGGCGAGCAATAGAAAACGATTTGAGGGAAGAATGGAGTTGTCGAACTCCCTCGTGGCTGGACAATCTAGTTTTTTCGGAACTTGTTTTATGTTAAGTTGTTTTCTTCTTTATTTCCTAAAATAAGAGAAGAAGCTATTACATCTAAACATAGATGGACTGGTAAAGGTAAGTATATACATGTCGTGAACTTCACTACTCTTTACAATGAAGATGTATTTTCAAATTCTTATCGATGTTATTCTCTTTTTAGGTATGTGCAATCTCTATTTGTGTAGAGTTTTGGAAGAAGCTAGCAATCCCTCGAGAGTGATCGAACTGCGTACTCTTGAATTTGTAAGGAAAATGCAAACAAAGTCTCACATTGGTTAGTAAAGGTAGTGATCTATGATTTCTATTGGTATAAGACATTTTAAGTGAAACAAAAAGTAAAATCGTGAGACTTATGTATAAAGCGGACAATATCGATATAAGGTTTTTGAGTAAAACCAAGATATGATGGGTTTTTTGAGTAAAACCAAATGTTGACTGTGTTAATAAAAATACTTACATGTAAATAGTTTTTCATATACGGTAAATATTATCGGAACAAATAACTTAATATTTCTTATTTGATTAATATTAACTATGCATATATTCATTTTTTTTTTTTTAACAACATGCATAGTTGTAACTCATTTTTCATAATTTATAGTTGTAACATTTAACATGTCATATAATATATTCAATATTGACCCCTTTCACCGTGGAAGATAATAGTATTATTTTTATACATAACAATATATAAATATGATAATTGTTTTTTTTAGCAAAATAATATGATAAATTACTACTTATTGACTATTGACAGATACAAAGTTGCACAATTAAAATCTGAGCAATTCCTTTGCAAAAAATAAAAAAATAAAAAATAAAAAATCTGAGCAATTTTATTTATAATGTGAAATGCAATTAATTGTATATACAAATAGAATCTTATCTATTACATTTTTATTTTTATTTTGTTTTGATTTTATATAAAATCTTATATATTTTTATATTTTAAGATTTAAAAAGTTGTAAATACTTTTTCAGATTTTGTTTTGATTATTATTGACATTAGTTAGATTTGTAATTAGTTGGTTAATATTCAAATCAGTTGATTAATATTCCATATTGAGCCATTTTTCTTTGGTTCGTTACCACATTTTATCTTTTTTATTCTAATATGTATCAGAGCTTTTTAGAAAATTTCTTGGGTGCTTGTTTTGCGCACTCTGTCCATCATAATCATGACTTTGAAAGATATTATTCATTTTGTTCAACAGCGGATCATTCCATATGATTCAATGCCAATTCTGATTACTCCAATTCCAGCTGCATCTTCTTCTTCGGCTACTTCGGTTCTTACATAGGCTTACACCAATCCATATTTCTTGCATCACAATAATACGAGCTTGGCTTTAGTTACTTAGCTCCTTACAGAAGGCAATTACATGTTTTGGAGTCGTCTTGTGATCATTGGATTATCCGTAAAGAACAAACTCAGTTTGATTGATGGTTCTCTTCCATGACCTACTGGTTCACTCTTCTTGCTTGGATCAGAAATAATAACGTTGTTATTTCTTGGATATTAAATTATGTTTCGAAAGCAAACTGCTAGTATTATTTTTTCGAACTCTGCTCATGAAATTTGGTTGGACCTTCAAGATCATTTCAAAGCAAAAATGTTCTACAAAATTTTCAGATTAAACGAGCCACTACAAGAAATTGGGGTTTTTGCAGCGTTTTTTTAGCGACAGTTTAAGGAAAACGTCTCTAAAACTTTGTTTCAGCGACATGCCTAATATTTATTGTCGCTGAAATACCTCTTTAGCCACATACAAATTGCACTCAGAATCAGGAATTTGTAGGTATGTATTTTACTAAGATTAACTCTTTGTGGGTGGAATTAATTTCGTATCGTCCAAATTGCACATGCTAATCTTGTTACTATATATCAATATTCATGAGGTTCCATCTTAAAACCAATTGGCAATTAGAGGAGTAGCTCATGTCTATTATAAACCTATTGTTAGATCCTCTCTCTTTTCAATGTGAGATCCTTAACATGCCGTCTCAAGATCGTGGCTCTTTTGACTCATCGATCTTGGCCGAATCCCATTTTTAGACTAGTTGCTCGTTTGAGCATTTTGGGCTCTGATACCATATCAATATTCATGGGTTCAATCTCAAAACGAATTGGCTATGAGAGGAGTAGCTCATGTCTATTATAAACTATTTTAAGGTCACATTTCTTTTAAATTTGAGATCCATAACATGCCCCTCAAGATCGTGACACTTTTGGCTCATCGATCTTGGCCAGATCCCATTGTGAGGGCTATGCCCAAGCAGACAATATCATACCATTGTGGAGATACGTGGGGTACGAGAGGTACCATTGTCCTTAACAAGTGATATCAGAGCCATGGTCTAAACCTAGCTGTATCGATGAATTCTCGAGTGTCGAACAAAGAAGTGGTGAGCCTCGGAAGGTGTGGTCATGGTGTAATCCGTGGGTGTGCTCTATCAAGGTATGCCTGGAGCTTTGGAGAAGAGCAAGCTCTTGTTCTGGTCTCCGAGAGTAGACCGATAAGTGATTACTTGTGGAGAGGCTCGGTGGTACTTTGTTCGAGGGGAAGATTGTTGGGTTTGTAAGATGGTTGCAAACAAAGTCCCACATTGGCTAGAGAAATGAATGATCATGGGTATATAAGATAGGACAATTATCTCAATTGGTATGAAGCCTTTTGGATGGAACCAAAAGCAAAGCCGTGAGAGCTATGCCCAAAACGAACAATATCATACCAGAATTTGCTACCTTATGAACCTATAGTTTATAAGCTCCAATAGTACAAAATTAATTAATGAAACTCATTAATTAATTAATTTTCATTCACTAACCCAAGGTTACTTCACTATAAATCCGAAGTTGCACACTTCACAAGTTGTTCGAAAATTACAACTGGGTCAAAAGTCCGTTTTACCCACGTAGAACATCGCGCTACCATACAAACATGGTATATAGGATAAATATGAGGCCCAAACTTAGAAGTGTTGCACCCCCTTGAAATGAGTGCATGTACATCACACCTCCTACGGTGGTTGCCAAAGCTYCGAGTGAACCCGAAATAGGCCATGGACTTGGATATACCAAATGATAAGAATGCCTCTAAGATTCATTCATAAACCACTTTGCCTCGGTTGTATGTAAACCCCCCTTCACCCCTACCCACTAAACTGGTAAAGAAGGGCTCTTTGGGGTCTCATTTTCTTTCTATCTGACAGGACAAAAAAATAGGAAGGGATGATTCTTTCATTGCATTGATAGAAGTCTAACTAGAAAAAGATCTCTCTATTACTTTGAGAGGATAATCTCGTTGGTTTGACCGACGAACTACGTGGGAAAATGGACCTTCCTTCTTTCGTTGATTTTCAGCAAGCATTTTTGTAAAGTAACAATTCTCTTCAGTTTGGTTTCGGAAAACTTGTTGGTCACGGATTAGTGCGTTCTGCACCATCGGCGGCCTAAAATGAAAGGCGCAGGTTGAGGCTGCATTCATTTATTCAACTTTACATGTGGGAAGGGCTTACTCTCCTCGGCTTGGTCTCACTCTTTTCCCGCACTATTCCTCCCCACTAAAAAGATCGATTGACTTTCTCGATAAGCTTTCTGAACGTCCGTCTTTGCGTGGCGATTTCAAAAGGGGTATATATCTCTTGTAATGCTTTCTACTATTCTGATTGAGAAAAAATCGATTCTGAACGTCCAAGTCATAATGAGATTAAAAGTCCTCATATAGCACTTCTGACATCACTACAGCCCACTTGGTT
>NW_019104707.1:58237-90518 GCF_001995035.1 Momordica charantia
AGCAGTACTTGCAGGGCTGAAGAAGACTCGCTTCCGCCCGCCAGCCTAATGAGACCTGGGGTTCCCTCGAAACTCCCCAACAGTCCGCTCCCGAAATGCAGTATGAGGAGGAAGAAAAAGAGGTCTCATAAAGCGATCCGAGAAGAACGATTAGGGTCATATTCTATTCTTTCTACAATGCCCATAAATGAAGTGCTTCGTTTCAGATCAATTCTTCGCTGCAATCGCTTCGATCCACCCCCTCGGTGAAAAACCGTAATACGCCCTGAGGAATTCCTACCAGCAGACTTCCCTGTACTCAAAGTGAATTGTCTAAGTGCTCTCCCCTCTTGGCTTTGTCTCATTGTCRAGATCGTAATCATTCGATTCCGTCCATACTCGACTAAAAAGGGCAGGCTAGCTCATATTCCTTCTTTCTTCTCCTTCATTATCATTGGTCCTTTTGACATAACATTCTCGGCTACCTCCGGTCCGGTAAGAAAGAATCCTGTAGCCAGTGACTAGTTCCGCTATGGAGCTACGTGTTCTGTTTACGCGCTACTAAGCACGTCGAGACTCTCTTTCGAAAGTGAGATCACCACTGGCTTGAAGAAGAGGGAAAGATCACTCCTAAATGCAGCCTTTCTCTTATATACGATACCAGCAGACGCACCTTGGTACTTYCATGCGCCAATCAAGGCTAGTAGAGTGAAGAAAGCCAAAAAACTTGAGCGCCCTTATGCGAGCCTTATTGAAAGGGCCCCTTACTCTCGAACAAAGCAAGGGATTGAGCTGCGCGAAAGCCGTCGACTCTAATACGACGACCTTATTAGAGTATTATCGTCGACGGTGTAAAGGCGTTAGTACATTCGTTTTCTTGCTCGTTAGCGCTTTACTAATAACATAGAAAGAGGCAAGCCAAAACCAASTCCTAAAAAGTGGCAGAGTTCGCCTTTAGGGGTTACCTACTTGAGGGCTTATGTAATATATCAAGAGGAGCTCCCGAATTTGGCCTTTTTGTTTAATTAAGGGCAGCTCGCCTTTTTGAATAGAAGGAAGTGGGATAGCGGAGGTGATTTCGGTAAACYGATGCATGAGCTGAGGCTCCCACGTCCCGTCGACCCTTCGAAAAAGTAAGGTCGTCAAATGGCTCATAGGGAGTCAGAATCAAGCAGAGTCAAAAGCGGGTCAAACTCAGATAAGCAAAGGGGGAGACACATTCATGAAAAGCAAGAAGCCGTGGGGGATTGGCCAACTATGAATATATCTTACTTTCGGGTAAGAGTATGAACATCTATTAGTCCGTATCATGGGTCCACTTGTTACAAAAGGCAAACATCCCTATTCCAAAACATACACATAAGTCCTTAGGCAGGCGGGGACGAAAAGAGTCTATTTCTTTACAATATTCTGGAATGTATGATGGCCCTATCTATTCATCTTTTATTTAAAAAAAAAGAGTTCCACATCTTTTCGAGGCCGGGAGAACAAATAGGCGTGAGGAAGAGGGAAAAGGGGGCTACGATCCCTCTCTCGTTGCTGTTCCTGGATCACCCATCCCTTCCTTCCCCTTCGTCCGACCTGGCGAGATCCGATGAGATCAGATCTCTCGAACGAAGTGAAGTGATAAGAAGAGAAGACAGCTGGCGGGAGATCTCTATTCATTACACCCCCTTATATAGGTTAGGGAAAACGGAAGTGCGCTCCTGCGTACCAGCTGAAGGAAGGAGCTTTAGAAACTTACCTTCTTATTAGAGAAAGGGGTAAGCCAAAACCAACTCCTAAAAAGTGGCTGGATCGAAGTATCTCGAACATTCTCCATCCGCCCGCCAGCTGCAGAGGGGGTTCGATTCCCGTTATACGCGATGTGGCGAAAAAGACTGATTCAACAAGATATGCCTTGCCTCATTAAGATTTCAAACCTGTAGTCTACTTTTAGGAAATTTCAAAACAGAGAACTTACAATAATACAACGCTGCATTCTTCGAAAATTGAGAAACAAGAAGATATCTATTAAGAGAAAGATTTATCTGAGAGAAAATCTTAATAGTTACATCCAATCACAAACTACACSAAAGTTGCCCCTTTTTCATGGGGATTTACCCATCATAGAGATGCACAGAGGAACATAACGAACTTCTTATATCCCTTTTCCACTCAATCCAGAAACAAGATCGGACGTTATTCCGGTTCGTCTCCATTTTAGTGAAACTATTCCTCAAGCAAGGCAACCGATAAGTCATCGAAGGGTTTGTGTGAATAAAGGAATGGTAAGCATTACTCATTTTAAAGTGTCCCACGGTGATCTAATATCTTTTCAAGAAAATGACGCGAGAATCCGCGGTGAAGAAATAAGGAGATCTTTCTATATCGAAATATCAGTTGAAAAAATCATAGGAAAATTCYTGGATCACCCGGTAAGAATGTGGAGAAGAACTAAAACAGAATGGTTCCACCTACTCAAAACTAAGAGGGGATGCCGCCTACTACTAAAATCCCGGTTTTTGCAACAGTTGCGTTCTTCTATGCAAGAAGAAGACTTAGAAAGAACAAAGAAGTTTGGATCGGAAAAAGTATCTTTAGGCAGTTCCTTCGCTGAGCACAACTGAATGAAGAGGAATTTGTATCATTTTAAATCCATATTCTTATCGAATAGAAGGAACGAGAAAAACTGAAATCTTCTTACTCGAACAAGAAGTCCTATAGTTTACAACTCTTCTTTATATAGTAATTCAACCTATTGCTCCGCATCCCCCATTAGTTTACTATGAAGAGCAAAATCAAAAGGATCGAACTACCTACTCATTATTCGGAGGTGAATCATAGAACACTAAAAGTTGTGGTATCTTATGGACCTAACATAGGTCACATCCCTCACGACATAAGATTGAAAGATCAAAACCCTCCTCTTCGGAGCGGAAACAGACGTGGCCAAAACATATAAAGATCGACATAGTCACTCACAGGGACATCTCTATCCGTCTCGAGTCTCGTCTAGATCGATTCATAGATCGATTTCTATCCATATGTCTCGGTATCTCTGTGGATAGAGACAAAGATAAGGATCCATATAGATGTTGATTCACTATTTCCGTTTTTTTGATTGATTGCCTTTTTTTTGCAACAAGTTTGAAATATTAATGCAGGCAAGGAAAGAGAATTTTTCTATTATTCTTGCAGGGTCGGAGCGTAGACGAGCAAGCAGAGCCCAGGGAACGGGGAAGCCCATCATAGAGCAGTCGACTAAAAGTAGAAGACGGTTGGCTTGGGAGAAGACGACTTCTCTCAGGAAACATGGCCTAATTTCTCTTCTTTATTTTTGATTTCGGGTTTCTTTCTTTTTTCAGGGGCCTAGAACGCTAAAAGGTAGGGGAGAAGCAAGCCGAACCTCTGATCGACTTGGAAACATCACAAATTCTCGGCGTCGAGAGAGATTTTAGATTCCGTAAGTAACTCAGCGAGTGCTTCTAAGAAGGAAATGAAATACGAACAACCGCACTGGTCGTAATAGATCGACTTTCATGCTAGTTCTTGCTCCAGCATGAATGTTTCATTTTAGGGAAGGACGACGTACCATGATACTTTCTGTTTTGTCGAGCCCAGCTTTGGTCTCTGGTTTGATGGTTGTACGTGCTAAAAATCAGGTACATTCTGTTTTGTTTCTCATCCCAGTCTTTCGCAACACTTCAGGTTTACTTCTTTTGTTAGGTCTCGACTTCTTCGCTATGATCTTCGTAGTAGTTCGTATAAGAGCTATAGCCGTTTCATTCCTATTCGTTGTTATGATGTTCCATATTCAAATAGCGGAGATTCACAAAGAAGTCTTTCGCTATTTACCAGTGTGTGGTATTATTGGACTGATCTTTTGGTGGGAAATGTTCTTCATTTTAGATAATGAAACMATTCCATTACTACCAACCCAAATAAATACGACCTCTCTTAGATATACGGTTTATGCCGGAATGGTATGAAGTTGGACTAATTTGGAAACATTGAGCAATTTACTTTATACCTACTATTCCGTCTAGTTTTTGGTTTCTAGTCTGATTTTATTAGTAGCCATGATTGGGGCTATAGTACTAACTATGCATAGGAATACTAAGGTGAAAAGACAAGATGTATTCCGACAAAATTCTATTGATTTTAGGAGGCCTATAATGAGGAGGACGACAGACCCACTCATTATCTACTAAAGGGCAAGTCGCTTGATTGGTTCGAATCCAAGTTGTGAGATGGCAGTGACGGTGGGAAAAGGCGTAGGTTGGCATGGCTTTGGCTTGGTCTGGTCATTATGGAGATTGATGATCCCTGTGCAAACAATAAGTCAGAGTCCCTTAAAAAACTCTCAGTGTATAAAGGAACGTTCAGGCCCCCAGTTGTCGCAGGGGCCCCTCACTCGGGTATCAGGACGAGAAAGGATATAATCGTGCATTGAAAGATCTAGTAGTAAAAAGGAAAACAAAATGGGGGTTTTAAAAAGGAATCAAAATCGAAATGAAAGCAAGAACTAGTACAACAAGGAAATATGTGCTTCTAACCTTGACTCATGCTGATATGAGACCAGAGATATAGAAGCATCATGTTGCAGATAGGATAAGAGGCGTCTTCGAGAGTCGCGTTATTGTGGTAGTAAAGAAATCACACGAGGAGAGTGGAGACCATTTTCATGCGGGACTCATAGCAAAAGATGCCTTAAAGCATACGACCACGAAAAAGATAAGGGCAGGATTCCCAGAGCAGGAGGGGAGAATGAGGTATGTGAAATTCCACAAAGGGTGGGGAACTGTGTGTGCTTACATTATGAAGAAAGATGAATAACCTTGCCATATGGAGGCAATATAATATATATCAATTGTTGGAAATTGCCTTAGCACGGAATAGGGCAAACCAAAGTTTAGTCTTAGAAAGTCTCGAGGGGTTAGAAGATTGGTACCAAGTGTATAGGGATGACCTTGTGAAAACGAGGATCTTAACTGGAGGATAAAAGAGGTTTTTGAGTCTTTCAAGATATTGCGTGATATAGAAAGCACTGTACCCGAAAGGATACAAAAATATCTGAAGGAGCATGGTGACCCCAATGAGTACGACATTGAGGAACTAGGTGAGAAGTACCTACTCATAGATTGGGTTGACTGCCAACTTTGTTTTGAGAGGTCAATCAAGACAAAGTTGTTATTCCTTTATGGGGAACAAAGCACGCAGAAGACACTCGTTTTTAACTTCCTATCAAAAGTACTAAAAATAGATTTCGCGAGTTCAAGAAGAAAGAATTTTGTGAGGGCCCACAACCACTACGATATTGGGCTCTTCGATGAGTTCTACGAACCAGAGCCACAAATCAAAGGACATCATATCAAAAGTCGTTCAAGCCGCATAGTGCAGTTGTTAAATCTGGGGAGTTAATTAGTCTGGAGTTGTTTAATCTGTGTTCAATGGCAGAGTTTCATAATCTGGAGTTTTGAAGTCTGTGTTGTGTTCAAGCTGCATAGTTTTTTTATTTTTTGAAACAAAGTTGGAGAGGTATTAAGTCTGTAGTTGTGTAAATTAGATTTATGTTAGTTTTTTTTCTTTTTTATTAAAATTACAATTAGTGTTAGATTCTAATAAATTTTGATTTAAATTTGTTTATGTCAATTCTAAAATTTAAATGTTAAGTTATATTATTTTATGATAATTTTTTTAATTAAATGGGTGATGATTACAATTATATATTATATATTTCAATTATTTCTATGGCCTAATCTTAAAAATTTATTAAAACAAGTTTAAAAATTACATTATTTTTTTTAATACTTTTTGTTATTTTAATTTGATTACCTTAAAATTAAAAGAGATTTTCTTGCTCTTTTAAATTCACTATATTAAAAATAAAATCATACATATTTATATTATTTTAATTGACTAAACTCAAAAAGAATAAATCATACATCTATATTTGTTATTTTGATTGTGTTTAAATTAAAAATTAAACATTTTTTAATATAGATTTTATTTTAATAAGTTCAAAATACAATACAATTTATTTTGTTATTTTGAAAATGATCCATTTAAAAAATATATATATTATTTTATTTTAATATTTCTTTACTTGAAATTAAGTATCTTTATCTTTATAAATTCAAAATAAATTATTATTCTTATTTTAAGGCCCTCGTTTAAAATTGTATATTTTTACATACTATAATTATTAAACATGTATAAGAGAGAACAAGAATTAAGATTATTTAAGGACTTGATTAATTTGATTTCATCAAATATTTCAATTTAATTATTTAAGTTTGACATTTTAAAATTTCTTTTATATCAAGACATAACTGGATATACATATCTTTAAAAAAAAACTACGTATACATAAAATTGATTTATAATTCATATAATCTATAATAATTGAAAACTATGTACATCTATGAATTAAAAAATATATTTGGATTACATTTAGAAAATTTTATAATTGTGAATATGAAGGGAAGTAAAGCCGAAACAATTAAAAATAAAATTGAATAATTGAAAATTAGAAGAGAATTGGGAGAAAGAAGGGTAGTAAAAAAATATAAGAAAGAGAAATGGTCTAACCCATCAAAATAAAAAAAATGGTGGGACCCAATAAATTTGAGATCATGTGGCCACATTGTGAGAAGAGAGATAACGGAAAAAATGTATGATTTGATGCGGAACTCATTTCAAGAAAGAGAAAATAGATAAAATAAAATAAAGTAAGGAGTTGAATAGTAATTTGGGGAGTTGAATAGTGAATTTACTATTCAAATTTGGAGTTTTTAAATTCTTCACTTAAACAAGGAGTGAAGTTTCTTACTCAACTCCACTTCTTGCAAGTTTGTCGCTTGAACGGCCCCTCAAGATTAAGATTAAGTTGCATATGATCATCCTGTGAAATACTTACCTTTTCTTTTTTAACTGATTTACAAAGAAAGATTAAATGTTTCGCGGCCTAGCTTTATACAAACTTATTGTATATAATACCCCCACTCACATATCTCCACATGAATGATTTGGATTAAATCATCTGTAACATTTATAATGTGGGAAGTATCAATAGTGTTACCAGAATAAGGCACCCAACCATATCTATATACTATAGACTCTTTAGGTTATAACTTGAACACGATCCTCTTGTATGTCAACTACATACTATTCAAGATTACATTTGTGACCTTGGATTTTAATAAAAATGGATAATAAATATTGCATATAATCAAAATAATTAAATAGTTATTTTTCAAATAAATAATAAAATATTTATTAATAATGAGGCTTTAGGACATAAATCCCAACAACATCTTCGGCACTGATCTTCCCGTGTTTCTAAGGCCCCATCTTATTTGAAAGCTTTCCATTATAGTCTGATTGCCTCTGCGTTACCTTACCTCCATCTTTCTCTCGCTATCCTTTACACCAATATCTTTCATACTCACGCCTTTCTACTGCTCATCGTAGTTTTGTCCTTAATGTTTCAGCTCATTTTGAGCCACAATATTATCATCAGGTAGTTTATTTTGAGCGTTGGCGTAGTGTAATGAATATTGAGCTTGCGGCCATGGAGGATAACAAGACTTGGAATGTCGTTCCTCTTCCTATCGGTAAGCACATTATTGGTTGTAAATGAGTTTATAAAGTTAAGTATAAGGCGGGTGGTTCTATTGAGCGTTATAAGGCTAGATTCATGGTTAAGGGATATACTTAACAAAAGGGTCTAGATTTTTTGAAAACTTTTTCTCTGGTTGCTAAGTTAGTCATTTTGGGTTTTTTGCCCTTAGCTAGTGTATTTCTAATTAATAAACATTTTATTTCAATAATGAGTTATTTCTTTGCATTATTCATATTCCAATAAACTAAGATCCAAGGTTATTTAATGCAACTGAAACAGTATATAATTGATATACGATATATATTTAATATATGATGTATATATGTGATATACAGTATATATTCGATATACAAGTGGATAATGTTTCAGTAATAACCTAAATGGTCTATACTACATGGATAAGGTTGGGTACCTTATCGTGGTAACACTATGGATACGACGCGCTTTGTAATATTAGGAAACGACTCTATCCATGTCGTTCATGTGGAGACATACAAGTAAAGGTATCATATATAATGACTTTGTATAAGACCGGACCACGAAATAATTGATCTTGAGTTATAACACCGTAAACTAACTAGATTAATATTTCATAGGATGATCAGGTAACTCGATCTTAATCCTGAGCGAGCTAAAGGGATCGTCCTTTGATTTGTATGGGTGAGAATGGCTCGGGTTGCCGATTCAATAATCCTACTATTTTGGGGACGAGACAGAGTAAGGAGCTGGGAACATAACTACGTAAGATGAAATTCACTTCTTCTCGACTTTAGGGTAAGTAGATGAGTGTTCCCTTAAATACTGACTCTGAGACTTGAACAATGGGCCCCACCCTCTCACTAGCCCGAGAGGGACTTCTGTTTAATGGTTAGACCATAAACAGGCTGTTCATTAGAGGAGTAGTGATACTTAAGGTGCAAGATGTAACTCATGGGTAAAATGGTAATTTGACCTAGTTGAAGTTACGAACACTCGTGAAGGATTGATTTGCTGTCAATGGTCAATTTCCATGGATACAAAATATTTTACAATGAGAAGAGTGCAGTTGTGGGTCTTTAGTGGAGTGACTCACATTTATCGAATGCTGATTAATATGGTTAATGAGTTTAATCAATTAATATCATATCGTTGCAGCTTCTGATCTGTAGGTCCATTAGATCCCTTTACTAGCTCACAACGGGTAAAACGAGAATCAAGATTTTGAAAGCATTTGAAAATGTTCAAAATAGAGAATGTATATAATATATATTGACACATTATATAATTATTAATTTTGGATAAAGATTAAAAATTCATACTACATATTATGTGAGAAATATTTGAATAAAATTCAAATAATAATTAATATGAATTTAATTCATATTAGAACTATAGGTTAAAATTAATGTACAGAAAATGTACATTAAAACTATAAGATATTCAAGAGATGCTTTTAGATAAGTCAAACATTAAATTTTAATTAAATTAAAACTATAGGTTATACCAGAGATGCTTTTGGATATAAGTTTTAATTAAATATGTGATATTTAATTAAAAGTTAAATAGTTAATCGTTAATTATTTACTTAATTAATATTTGAATTTAATTAATTAATTATTATTACATTTATTAAATTAATTAGATTGATTTATTATTAATTTTGTTATTAATTAAATTAAAAAGAAAAATCAATTCTCTTACACAATTGCAGGAGAGTGGTGAAGTGGGGTAGCTCCCCACTACTAGAAATTCGGGCTTCAGTGACAATTTAAAACTGTCACTAACATCATTCGTGACAGTTATATAACTGTCACGGATTAAGGTATCAAGGAAAAGGAAAACGTGACCGTTATTAAAAACTGTTGTTAATACAATTATAATGATAAATATAAGTTGTCATGAATTGATCATCCACCACAATTTAAAAATGTCAAAAATTACACATTTGATGACAATTTATAATTGTCATCGAAACAATTACAAATTTTGTTCTACTGTCGACAAAAATTTAATAGCGACAGTTTATAATTGTCACAAAATATTTTTTAAAGACGGTTTATAATTGTCATGAATATCTTTTAACAACTGTTTATAAATGTCAAGAAAAACGTGATAATGGTTGTTTATAGCTATCAAAAACACTTTTATAGGGATAGTTTTAACGGTCAATATTGGCAGTTTAATTGTCATAAAAAATTTTATATTGACAGTTTTTAATAGTCATGAATACCTTTATAGTGACACTTTTTATTTGTCACAAAAAGGTTTTCAATGACATTGTTCTAGTGTCATAAAATATATTTTGTTGACAACTACAATGATTGATGTTCACAATAACTGTCATAATTATTGAAATAGTGACACTTTTAAAACATGACATATTGATACTCTTTAAATAGTGAAATAAACTTGTGATGAAATATTTTCAATAAGTTTTTTACTATAATTGTACCAATGGTTCGAAATATCGATGTCGATGGAAATGTCGAGATCTCGATTTTATGGACATGTCGATGGATATGTCGATGTTGATGGATATTTCGAGAACAATCCTTAAAATTGTGGATATTGATGCAATTTTTTTGAATGAGTATATAAGACTTCAATGGTAACTTAATTAGCTCATAATTGATCACTTTTAATCGTCATATCTAAATATATACGTAATATACTTATGAAAATCTCGTTCCAATGAAAATGTCGAAATAAAATTATGTATATATAGATGGCAATTAATTGAATTAGTAAGTTAAAGTTAATTATTACTTAAATATGTTTTATTGTTAATTTCTAACCTAACTAATCTTTTGAATAAGATATGTGAACTATTGATATATGTAAAGGATGAACTAATCATAGAAAATTTGAAATAACGCTATACATAAATTAGAAAATGATAATCTTACAATTTTCAATTTTAAAAATGAAACTCATAAATTAAAATTTTAAAAAAGAAAAAAAAACTATGGCTCTCTCTCTTTTTATACTTTCTCTTCTTCCTCTGTTTTAGAACTATTTTGATCTTGGCTTTCCCTCTGTGTCTCCAAAGTCTCTCCCCCAAGTTCCCAACTCTCAAATACCCTCTATTGCACCCCAATTTCCTCAAAACTACCAACAGGTCATTCTCCTACTCTTATCACCCACATAATTTCCCAAATCCCCCAAATAAATTTTCCCGTCAATCATCTTCATCCTCCAAGCAGAAATTTTTTTCTCTGATTTTCTTTGTCAATTTCATCAATTCATTGTTGCTTTTCTCTAATCGATGAGTCAATTTCACCAATTCGTTGAGGAATCGCAAAATCTCTTCACTCCTCCTCTTCAGTAATAATAGTCACACTCGAGAAGCTTATTTGGCCATGAATTATCTGAATCCCTTTCTTCCACACTTAGATGGATCACAATAGCATATTGGGATTGATAAAAAACAATAAAAATAAAAGAAAGAGAGAGAAAAAAATCTTTCCCTATTTCTCAAAGAATTTGTTGACTTCCTCCACGATTTCAGATCTGATGCGGTGGGCGATTTCTTTGCCATCGAGAAGAATTCAAAACGATGATACAAAGTGGCAGAGCAACTAGAGTATTGTAGAGTTTGAAGTTAGAAGGAGATCGAAATGTCCACGATACCTAGACATGTCGAAGAGAAGTCGAAATATCTTCGATAGGAGGGGAAAAAGATTCCCCTTCCATATCGATGTCGATATACTAGAGGGACATGTCGACGTGTCGTTGGATATTTAAAACATTGATTGTACCTAGTACCTGTCAATTATCGTATTACACATATAAAGGCATATATATAAACATATACAAATCACAAAAGTGACATATACATAAACCCAATATTCACATATACATAAATCAAGTATTCACAAAGTATTCATATTTACATAAGTTCCATATACATAAACCACTAACCCAACAAAAATGCCAATAAATCACATAGTTTCAATCAAGCTTCTTCATGACGGTTCTTAGAAGACCTAATCAATAAAACAATATATTAAATATCAATCCACAACACACTAACACTAATTGAGAAGGGTCAACTAACATATTCTAAAGGGTGGGGGAGGGAGGTGTAACACATTATTAACATAGGTTGATCTTACATATTAATTGGGGGATGAGGTGTTTGGAATAAGATATGATGGCTCATACACATTGAATAATCCACAATAATACACATGCCTATAGAAAGGCTTGGTCATTTTAGTAGAAGAAATTAAAGATGGTCAATGAATATATTTGCTATATAGGGGAATCTCCTCTTCCTCTTCAAGATTCTCCCCGATACAATCAATTGTGTTAGTTAGCTCAATGTCAATCTAAATTTCATTTCCAGTCAGAATAATAACCTTAATCAAGTGTTGATGTCATAGCAACAATAATAACCTAACTTAACTTAAAGAAAACAAAAATGTCAAAACATGAAAATCAAGTAAATTGATAATCAAGAAATGGACTCTGTTTAGTTTTAGAGCTAACATTCCTACGGTTCCAAAAATCACCAATGCAAGTGGATTCTTCCCCTTATTAAAATAGCTATGTTTTAAGTTTAACTATCAAGCATAAATAAAATATTATCATAGCTTATTGAGAAAAAAAAAAGAAAGAAAACAAAGAAACCGTGTACCTTAATTTTAGGATTGGTTGAATTGTCTAAGACTTGGATGAAAAGGTGGTTACGTCTAAGACAATAATATCTACAAGCTACTGCAATAAGTTTCTAATTGTATATTAGATGCTACGTAAATTGGAGCACATAACTTATATGGTTAGTAAATTCAAAAGAAAAATAGAAAAGAAGGCATGACGACCTCTCGCTGGATAAAATAACCACATAACCAAGATCAACATCTCATTCTAGCTAGTGCTTCCATGATACAAAAAGTCTGTTGTCCTGCCACTATAGGAAAAACTGATATAAAGAAGGATATGATAGGTTCAAGGTTTTACATAATTAAAAACTAACTAGCTAAAGTAATGAAAATTATATTTACTACCTTTGATTGCTCATCCGCAACTAAGGAAGCATATGAATGGTACATGCTTTGGAGCATCACATATAAAAGGCTCTAAGGCTTCTAGTGTAACAACCCATGATATTATGCTACCTAAAACATTAGGTAGAAAAAAGGTAAAGTCAGAGACAATGAAAGTTTAAATTGAAGCAGAAATATCTAACTCCCTTATTTAGCTTCAATAGATCCAAACATCCATCAAGCTTACATCCCGAATGGCAACCCTATAATTGGATCATGACATAGTAAACCAGATGCATTCAAAGCTGTTGGGTATTTTCACATGTGTGAAAGCCCAACAATTTTAGGCCCAAATGTGTCATTACTTTTAGGGTTATATATATATATATATATTGACCTATATATGGAGCCTATGTTAATTAGGGGAGAGAAGGGAAAAGTGAGTGCACGCAGTTCAACGAGAGAAAAACATAAAAGAAAAAGAGAAAAGAAAAGCTTCCATACATAATTGTTTTTTGCACGATAAGAGGTCGATCCGTGGTCCGATCAAGGTGAAATTTTGACAGTGTGTTCATAACACAAGGGTCTTCAATCTCAACGGTGGAGATTTCTTTTGGAGCTGCTTACAGCCAGATATAGTGGGAAGTTGGTGCCACTTTCGACTGAAATCTTTCTAATTTTCTTCTTCAGTTTATTCCCTTGTTTGCCGAGATTTATTATCTCGAGACATTATTATTTTATGCCTCTAGTTGTTACTAGGGAGAACTTGGTGTAGCCCATTATTGATTATAGTGGAGATTTTGACTTTGGTCCGTAGTTTTTACTCCTCACATTGAGAGGGTTTTCACATTAAAATTGCTTGTGTCCCATACTTGTTTGAATTATTATTTTTACTTGCTATTTGCCATTAGGTTAACACAAAAGGGGATAATTGGTCCAGAAAGTTAAGTGTTTATCCTAACAAAGTGGTATCAGAGCAAGGTTAAAAATTAATTTGACTTTGTGTTGAACAATGGAAACTAGTACAAGTAGAATGGTGACCTTGAATGACTCAAATTATCAAGTTTGGAAAAAGAAAATGGAAGATGTTTTATATGTGAAGGATTTTTATCTTCCTGTTTTTTTACTTGAGAAGCCTGAAGATAAAACTGATTTAGAATGGGAAATACGTCATAGAAAAGTTTGTGGCTTTATTAGATATTGAGTAGAAGAAAATATTTTAAATCATATTGGAGAAGAAACATATGCACGGACTATGTGGAACAAKCTTCAATCGTTATATGCCCAGAAAACTGGTAATAATAAAATGTTTCTGATAAAGCAAATGACGACTTTGAAGTATCAAGATGGAACACCTATGTCAGATCACTTGAATACATTCCAAGGTATCATTAATCAGCTTGCTGGAATGAAAATCAAGTTTAAGGATGAGATACAAAGGTTATGGCTTCTTGGTACATTTCTATACTCGTGGGAGACTTTTAGAACTTCGTTATCGAACTCAGCCCCAAATGGAGTAATAAGTATGGACATGGTGAAAAACAATGTTTTAAATGAAGAGATGAGAAGAAAATCACAGGGCTCTTCATCACAGTCAGAGGTTCTTGTTACTGAAAGAAGGGGGAAGAGTAAGAGTAATGGTCCGAGGGGTAGAGATAGAAGCAAAAGTAAGAGCGGCCGATTTTCCAATGTTGAGTGTTATCATTGTGGCATGAAAGGGCATATAAAGAAATATTGTTGACAACTGAAGAGGAAAAATAAAAATGATAAAGGTAAGGAAAAGAAGAATGATAATGGTAATGACGCAGATAGAGTTGCTGCACCTACCAAGGATTTCCTTATTTTATTTGATGGTGATGTTATCAATCTAGCTACACAGCAGAACAATTTTGTGATTGATGGCGCGTCAATTCATGCTACATCCAATAGAGATTTCTTTGCATCCAACACATCTGGTGATTTCGGCAGTGTTAGGATGAGTAATGATTGATCAGCAAAAGCTATTGGTATTGGTGATGTGCACTTGGAGACCAAGAATGATATTACGCTGGTTTTGAAGAATGTGAAACATATCCCTGATATTCGCATGAATTTAATTTCCATATGTAAGCTTGAGGACGAAAGTTTCTGCAATACCTTTTACAATGGCAAATGGAAGCTTACTAGAGGCTTAATGATTGTAGCTAAGAGGGAGAACTGTTACTCATTGTATTTGATGCAAACAATGGTTATTGATTCTGCAATAAATACAGTGGATGATGAAAAGAGTGTTGAATTATGACATAAGAGACTCAATCATATTAGCGAGAAGGGATTGATGATTTTGGCCAAGAGGAATCATCTTTCTAGTATAAAGAATGCGCCTTTGAAAAGCTGTGTTCATTGCTTAGCAGGGAAACAAACTAGAGTTTCCTTTAAGGCGTCTCAACACTCAAGGAAGCCAAATATACTTGACTTAGTATATTCTGATGTATGTGGTCCTATGAAGACAAAAACACTTGAAGCTTCCTCATATTTTGTGACATTTATAGACGATCATTCGAGAAAAACTTGGGTCTATACGTTGAAGACTAAAGATCAAGTGTTGCAAGTGTTTAAACAGTTTCATGCCCTTGTTGAGAAAGAAACTGATAAGAAGTTGAAGTGCATCAGGACCGATAATGGAGGTGAGTATTGTGGACCTTTTGATGACTATTGTAGAAGCCATGATACTCGACATCAAAAGATACCTCCGAAGACTTCTCAGTTGAATGGGCTAGCTGAGAGAGTGAACAGAACACTAGTTGAGCGGGTGAGATGTTTGCTTTCACAGTCACAGTTGCCGAGATCGTTTTAGGGTGAAGCATTAAGCACAGTTGTGCATGTTTTGAATCTTACACCATGTGTTCCTTTGAATTTTGAAGTACTAGATAGAATTTGGTCAAATAAGAAGATATCCTATAATCACCTACGTGTCTTTGGGTGTAAAGCTTTCGTACATGTTCCTAAAGATGAGAGATCGAAGCTTGATGCAAAGGCAAAATCATGTGTGTTCCTTGGCTACGACCAAGATGAGTTCTAATTATAAACTGTATATATGATCCAGTACAGAAGAAGCTTATAAGAAGTTTGGATGTTGTATTTGTTGAAGACTAGACCATAGAAGATATTAAAAAGACAGATAAAACAAAGTTTCAGCATAGTGATGATTTGATTGACTTGGACACAGTTCCTTTAACACAACCTTCTATGTAAACTGAGAATGAGGTTCAGAATGATCAATTTGATGGTACAGTAGAGAGTCCATAATAGGTTGAGGTAGAAGATGATGTTCATAAACAACTGTCGGAAACAGAAGTTCCTACAGAGATTTCTACAGAGATTTCACTTAGAATATCTACTAGAAATTAGCATTCTTCCACACGGTATCCAGTTGATGAGTATGTGTTACTAACTGATGGGAGAGAGCCTGAGAGTTATGAGAAGGCCATGGAAGATGAGTACAAAAGAGAGTGGATTGATGCAATGAAAGATGAAATGAAATCATTGCATGAATATCACACTTTTGATCTTGTTAGGTTACCTAAAAGAAAAACCGCACTGAAAAATAAGTGGGTTTATTGAGTGAAACAAGAACACACCTCACGACCGCGTTACAAAGCGAGACTAGTTGTCAAAGGGTTCAGTCAGAAGAAAGGTGTTGACTTTGATGAAAATTTTGGTCCTGTTGTGAAGATGTCTTCTATACGTGTAGTTATGGGTTTGGCAGCGAGCATTGACTTGGAGGTTGAGCAGATGGATGTCAAGACTGCATTTTTGCATGGTGATTTAGATAAAGAAATTTATATGGAACAACCAGAGGGATTTGGGGAGAAAGGCAAGGAGAATCTTGTGTGCGATTAAATAAAAGTCTTTATGGGTTGAAACAGACATCGAGACAGTGGTACAAGAAGTTTGAGTCAGTTATGGAGGAGTAGGCTTCAAAAATACTACTTTCGATCATTGCGTATTTGTGCAAAAGTTTTCTGATAATGACTTTATTATACTGTTGCTTTCTGTTGATGATATCTTGATTGTTTGTAGGAATATTTCAAGAATTGACACGCTGAAGAAACAGTTGAGCAAATCCTTTGCCATGAAGGATTTGGGGCTAGCGAAGAAGATTCTTGGAATTCGAATAGCACGAGACAGAGCATCTAAGAAACTGTATATGTCTCAGGAGCATTACATAGAGAAACTACTTGAAAGATTCAACATGAACAAGGCTAAAGTAGTAAGTTCTCTATCCAATCACTTTAAATTGAGTAGCAAGCAGAGTCCTTCTACAGATAAAGAGAAGGAAGAGATGAACAGAGTTCCGTATGCTTTGTTGGGAGTTTGATGTACACCATGGTATGTACTAGACCGAATATTGCCTATGGTGTTTGTGTTGTTAGTCGGCTTATGTCCAATCTTGGAAAACAACATTAGGAGGCACTAAAATGGATTATAAGATATTTGCGGGGTACTTTCAATCTGAAGCTCACTTTTGGACGTGGAAAACCAATACTTCCCGGTTACACTGATTCAGATATGGCCGGAGATTTAGATAACCGAAAGTCTACTTCCGGCTACTTGATGACATTCACAGGTGGTGCAGTGCCATGGCAGTCAAGATTACAAAAGTGTGTTGCACTTTCTACGACTCAGGAAGAATATATTGCAGTAGCAGAGGCGTGCAAGGAGATGTTGTGGATGAAGCGATTTATACAGGAGCTCGGCTTCAAGCAACAACAGTATGTGATATTCTGCGATAATCAGAGTGTTATTCATCTTGGTAAGAATTCAAAATTTCATTCGAGAATGAGACATAGATGTGAGGTACCACTGGATTAGAAATGCTCTCAATGATGGACTGTTTGAACTTGAGAAGATACATACTGATCATAATGGATCCGATATGTTGACAAAGAATCTACCACAAGAAAAGATTGAGTTTTGTCGTTTTGTTGCTGGGATGGCAAATTCTTTCACACAGTGAAAATGAGGAGATTTGTTGGGTATTTTCACATGTGTGAAAACCTAACAATTTTAGGCCCAAATGGGCTATTACTTTTTGGGTTTTTATATATATCTATATATATTAACCTATATGTGCAGCCTATGTTAATTAGGAGAGAGAAGGGAAAAGTGAGTGCATGTAGTTCGAGGAGAGAAAATTAAAAGAAAAGCTTCCGTACATAACGGTTTTTTGCATGATCGGAGGTTGATCCGTGGTCCGATCAAGGTCAAATTTTGATAGCGTGTTTATAACACGAGGTTCTTCAATCTGGACGATGGAGATTTCTTTTGGAGCTACCTACAGTCAGATACAGTGGGGAGTTTGTGCCACTTTCTAGTGAGATCTTTCTAATTTTCTTCTCTAGTTTATTCCCTTGTTTGCCAACATTTATTATCTCGAGATATTATTATTGTATGTCTCTAGTTGTTACTAGGGAGAACTTGGTGTAGCCCATTATTGATTATTAGTGGAGATTTTGACTTCGGTCCGTGATTTTTTACTCTTCATATTGAGGGGATTTTTCCATGTTAAAATTGGTTGTGTCCCGTGTTTGTTTGAAATTATTATTTTTACTTGCTATTTTCTATTAGGTTCACACAAAAGGGGATAATTGGTCCATAAAGTTAAGTGTTTATCCCAACAAAAGCATCCAACTAAAAACTGGTAAATAATCCTAACTGCACGAACAAAACAACTCCTAATTTAAAGTCAAGACATTTAAAATCCTTCGTATTAGATATAATTAACAAGAAGTTCAATCCAAAAAAAAAATTAGAAAAAAGCTCTTCAAGGTAATAATTCCTAACTATGTCGCTGAGATATAAATTTCCTTGGTATTCCATTGGTGGCAATCAATTGGTATAAAATTTACAAAATAATAATTACCATAAACATGCCAATATATATAATTCAAACCAAAAAATAACTGATGGTTATCCTTAATTTAATGAAGTGTGGGTATGGCGTGACTTGTCTTGCATAGATAGAGATGTGAGATGAGTCACCATCTACTGTGATCAAAACTACAACACAAATTTAATCAAGGAAGAACAAACCAAATACTGCAACAAGATATGGGAAACAGATGATTAACTTTTATTCCATCAGAAGGTTTTCCACTGTCTCCATCGCTACAAGTATAGGGAGGAAAAAATTCTAAGTAAATTTTTGTACCCCACACATTCACCTAATTACCAATAAGCCTAAATCCTACACCAACCCACACATACCCCTCGTCTCCTCTATTCCCTCCCTTCCACCATGACGATTTGTGTGTTGGCTTTTTGGTCCTTAATCTCAATTAATTAATTTAATTAATTAATATTTTGATGATAACAAACACACTTAGTATTAATTGTTTTTGGTGTGTAAGAATTATTGTTATAAAACATAAATTTATTATGAGCTTCAATAATATTATATGATTTACTGATAATACATATTTTGTTTATTGATAATTTTAGTGTTTTAAAGTGTCCACAGTGTAGAGCTCCAACGAATTTTGAATTACCCAAATTGGAGCTCAAACGAAGAAATTATGATCGAAAGAAGTTGGAATAAAAATTACCCGAGATGGATGACGTGGCGGCTGAATCAACTAAGTGGTCCAACAAAATATTGACATGTGGCATGGTGTTAAAAAAAAGAAAAGAAAAAAAAAACAAAGTTACCGTTGAAGGTAACTTAAAAGAAAGAAAAAAATATATATAAAAAGTAATATATATATATATATATGTCACATCACAATGCATATTTGTTTTTTAAAAAAATTATATATATTATATTATATATATATAGCGGTTTAACACATCCATATATAATATTTTATTATTATTATTATTATTATTATTATTATTATTATAATTATTATTATTATTTTATTCCATTAAATCTTAACCTTTCATCTTTAATCATTTGAAATCTAATGGTCCAAATTGATTTTGGTTTCAAATCAATTTCAATCTTTTTCCTCCTATTTAATCAACTCTTCTTCTCTCAAAATTTCAACAACTTTCCTCTCCAATTTTCTCTTCAATCTCTTCATGTTTATCTCTCCAAAATTTCAAATGTTGTTCTAATTTCTTATGAGAGAAATTTTTTTATTTGAGAGATATTAGTGCTTCCAATTTTATTTCTCTTAGCCATTTGAGGGCTTTTATTTGTAAGAATTTTTCTTACAAATTTGTGAGCAAAAATTTGTATATCTACTCTCTGAGAGAGTTTGTAAGTTTGTTCTCAAATTTCCATATTCTTTTTAAGGGTTGCTCTTGAGCCCGAAAAATAGCATTTATAACGGTTTGATCTTGAACCGTGGAAAGGATCGGGTTTCTTCTTGCTCCAAAAAAAAAAAGAAGGTTTTATACCGGTTTGACTCCTACCGTGGAAAGAGTCAAAGTTTCTTAATCGAATACCCAAGAGGTGCTTGGGGAGTGGAGTAGGCCGGTTGTTGCCGAACCACTATAAAATTTCCGGTGTCGTTTTCTCTAACCTTACTCTATTTAATTTTTGCAATTAATTTTCTTTATTACAAATTGCATGAAATTAATTGTTCAAATTTATTAATCATATTTATGCTCAATATTTATATTTGAATTATTTGGATGGTGAAATTAATTAGGGTGTTTGTATTTCTAATTTGTTGTTTAATTTTGGGTTAAAATAATTTGTTCATAAAAAGTTTACATAATTGTTTAAATTGGGCTCATCGTAGTAAAAAGTTTAAAAAGTTTCATTATTAAACCCTATTCACCCCCTCTAGGGTTGTCATACCGATCCAACAATTGGTATCAGAGCGAGATTGCGCTCTTCTACATAAACTATTTCAAATTTTATCTCGATACTAAGTGTTTTGTTAATTTTTGAAAAATTATTTGAAAAGCTTAATTGTAGAGTTACGACAACTTTAGATTTTCTTGTAAGTGATTGCATTGATAGACCTCCTTTATTTGATGGTAGAAAATATGATATTTGGAGACATCGAATGAAAACTTTTTTGCTATCTATTGATTTTGATATTTTGTATGTTTGTGAAAATAATTTGTCAAAATTAGATTTGAGTAATGAAATGCTTTCTTTTAATGCCAAAGCCATAAATATCATATGTTGTGCTTTAGATAAAAATATATATGATAAAATTTCACATTTTACATATGCATATGATATTTGAAATTTTTTTGATGATGCTTATAGTATTGAAAATTCTCCTTTTACTACTAATGATTTATTTGATGTGAAGGAGAATTATAATTCTCAAAATCAAGAAAAATCTCATGAGGTGGAAAAAGAAAAATGTTATGGATCTTCTATGTGTTTGATGGCTCATTCGAACGATGGAACCAATCTCGAAAGTGATGAGGACTAGGTAAATGATAAACTCCTACTTATGATGAATTATTTGATGCATTTGAGAATATGCAAAATGACTTTGAAAAGGTTAGCTCTAAATATGTTAGACTATCAAAGAAGTATAAGACATTATCCATAGAGAATAAATCTTTGATAGATGAAAATTCTTGTTTGAAAAATAGAGCTACTAATGATATGTTGTTGCATGAGAAAATAGATAATTCTTGTGATGAAAAACATGCTTTGAATGAAAAATTAAATTTCTTGAAAAAAAAAATGAGAATCTCAAATCTCTAGCATGCGAATTAAAAATTGATTTGAATGATTTGAGAAATAAGAATGAGAAAATTGAATCTTTTTCTTTGGAATTAAAGGATAAGATTGCTAGTTTGAAAAGTGAAATTGTTATGTTGGAAACTAGCCATACATCTTTGGAGAAAGAGAAAATTTCCTTTATTGACAAAATTAAATTTCTTGAATGTGATAATTGTGAGAAAAATGATCTTTTGCATGTGCTTAAAGAAAATGAATTGCTTGCTAGTAAAGACTTGAAATTGCAAAAGAATCTATTAGGAAGTTGGCAATAGGTGCTCAAAAGTTAGATAAAATAATTGAAGTAGGCAAACCTTTTGGTGATAAAGAAGGTTTAGACTACATAGATGAATGTTATACTCCTTCAAGTTCCAAAACTATTTTTATTAAAGCATGTCCTATTGTGCCTAAGCTTAATATGCCTAAGATTGTGTCTATGAATGCTAAATCTAGTTTTGTACCTATATGTCATCATTGTGGTGTTGAAGGTCATGTTAGACCTAAGTTCTTTAAATTGATATATGCTCAAATTACTTCTTCAAGAAGAAAATTTTCTCAAAAAGCAAAGTTTCACAATGCTTCAAGAGAAAATTTCCAAAAGAAAAGTAGAGTGCATAAATTTGTTGAAAGAAATAAATCATTGCANTGCTTATAGTATTGAAAATTCTCCTTTTACTACTAATGATTTATTTGATGTGAAGGAGAATTATAATTCTCAAAATCAAGAAAAATTTCATGAAGTGGAAAAAGAAAAACGTGATGGATCCTCATTGTGCTTGATGGCTCATTCAAATGATGGGAACGATGTTGAAAGTGATGAAGATGAGGTAAATCATACACCTCCTTCTTATGATGAATTGTTTGAAGCATTTGAAAATATGCAAAATGACTTAGAAAAACTTGGTTCCAAATATGTTGTGCTTAGAAAGAAATATCATGCCTTAACTAGTGAAAATACATCTTTGATAGATGAAAATAATTACTTGAAAAATAGAGCTACTAATAATATGTTGCATGATGATTGTTGTGATGAAAAACATGCTTTGAACAGTGAGAGGATTAAATTTCTCGAAAAAGAAAATGGAGATCTCAAATCTTTAGAATGTGAATTAAAAATTGAATTAAATGATTTGAGAAATAAAAGTGAGAAAATTGAATCTTTTTCTTTGGAATTAAAAGATAAAATTGCTAGTTTGAAATGTGAAATTTTTATTTTGGAAACTAGCAATATATCTTTAGAAAAAGAGAAAGTTTCTTGTATTGACAAAATTAAATTTCTTGAGCTTGATGTTTGTGAGAAAAATGATCTTTTGCATGTCCTTAAAGAAAAAGAAATGCTTGCTATTAAAGAGCTTGAAATTGCAAAAGAGTTCATTAAAAAGTTGACAATAAGTGCTCAAAGGTTAGATAAAATAATTGAAGTAACAAACCTTATGGTGATAAAAGAGGTTTAGGCTATGTTGATGAATGCTCTAATCCTTCAAGTTCTAAAACTATCTTTATTAAAGCATCTCCTATTGTGCCTAAGCTTAATATACCTAAGGTTGTGTCTAAGAATTCTAAAACTAGCTTTATACCTATATGTCATCATTGTGGTGTTGAAGGTCATATTATACCTAAGTGCTTTAAATTGAAATATGCTCCTACTACTTCTTCAAGAATAAATGTTTCTCAAAAAGCAAAGTTTCACAAGGCTCTTAAAAAAATTTTTTCAAAGAAAAGCAGAGTGCATAAATTTGTTAAAAGGAATAAATCTTTGCATAATATTATTTGTTCCTCATGTGGCAAGTATGGACATAATGCTTAATTCCTGTTACTTGTTTAAATCCAATGCCTTAAATGTCAATACAAATGTTAAATTTATGCATAAACATAAAAATGATAGAAATATGCATACAAAATCAAACTTTGTGCCTAATCATGCTTGTGGTAGAAGTAGAGTTATATGTCTAATGCTAAATTTGTGTCTAAGCATGTTCAAGCCAAATATAAATGTATGCATAGTACTAAATTTATACCTAGACATGAAAAGACTATAGATATGCTTGTAAAATCAAAATTTGTGCCTATATGTCATTTTTGTGGAGTTAAAAGTCATTCTAGACCTAATTGTTTTAAATTGAAAAATTATCCTATGAAGAATTTCTTAAAGAAAAATAGTGTGCAAAATAATTTTGTTAAAAAGAAATTCTTGTCTAATGTTGTGTCATATGGCAAAATTAGTTATAAATTGGATACTTCGTTGCCAAAAATGGATGCTAACGATATTGGAACTCATTTGAGATGGGTTCCGAAATATATGCTTCCTAACAACGAAGGACCCAATAAATGAGTACCAAGATCTTTTGGTTGAGCTTTCTTTTTATAGGTATGTTTCAAGAAGTTAATGGTTGTTTGGACTTCAAATGAGAAATTAATTCAAATGGAGAAACTATTATGACTTGCTTGAATCCAATAAAAAAAATTGACATTCGGTATCTTTAATTTTTTTTATAGATTAATTTGTTCTATTGATATTTTATGAAAATTATATTTTCTTAGTAGGTTAGAGAAGTTTGAATTGGTCTCTTGAATTTTATTGTTTATTAGATTAATTTTCTTTGAGTATATTGAGAATATTTATGACATTAATTTTATTGCTTGATTATTTATGGATTAGTGGATTAATGCTCTTCGGAATATTGTCCTAGATTTTTTTTTGAATTGGCCATAATCTTTATTGTTTATTATTTGAAATATCAAGTTATAAGCCTTGAGAAATTATTGAATATTTTTTTTGGCACTTGTCTAATATTGCTTGAATATTGGATTATTGGTTTTTTTAATATTGATGTTTATCTAATTGATTGATTTGTGATTCGTTAAATATTAAATTATGATATTATCAAGATTGTGTTTTGAGAACTATTATTGTTGATGGTTGATATTTGTTCTATTAGAACAAATTGTTTAAATGCTTTTTGGCCATAAACTATGAGTTTCTCTATGAAAATTAATTTCAAAATTTTGCTCATTGTTGAAAATTGTTTGTTTTGAAATTTTGTTTGAAAAGAGTTGTTAAATTTTTTTTATAGGGATAGTTACTAAGAATGGATTTAATTTTAAAATTTCATTAGCATGTTGCTCAAAAGTAACTGATTTTTGTGGTTTTCTTTGTCTATCTTTGATCAAATTCTTTTGTGGTTATATAAGTCAAATTAGACCTATGATCAATTACATTTGGTATCAGTGTTTGTTTGATTAATATTTTTATGATGTCATTTACTTATATTTAATTTGTTTTGGTGGCATAAATGGTGATATTGTTATTTTGACAAATTGATATCAATTTTGGTTTTTGTTTATCAATTGATATTTATTCTCTAACATTTAATATTTTGGTATTATGATAGTGTTTTATAGCTTGCATGGATTTGATAAATTCATTCCTTGAGATTAATTTGCTTAGACTATCATTTGTTTTGAAAATTTGTTTTTGTGCATAACCATGAGAATTAAAATTGCTTTATTGGAATTATACTTGTCTTATGCCATATTTTCTTCAATGAAAATTTTGTGGAATATTAAATATTTGTTTGAGATAGATTGATCTACCATGAATTTTTTTTATATATAGTTATCTTATGAAATTTATTGACATGGTTTTTCTTGTATTACTTTTATCTCCTTGATATTTATTGATATGTCTTTTTAAGAGGAGAATGCATATCTTTAGGGGGAGTTATAATATTTCATTTATGAATTTGGTGAAATTGTTTCTATATATTGCTTTTTATTGTTTATGTGATTTTTTTTAAGAGTATTTATAGTAATTTTAATATTGAGTATGTTGGGAGAATTTGCTGAAAATGTTCAAGTTTATTAAAGCTAAATTTGCAAAAACTCCCATGAGCAAACCTCTACTAAGTTTTGACAAGGATTAAACACTAAATGTATTGATGTTAAATCTTATTAAGGTACGTTGAAACTTTACTTCTCTTATGTATATTGTTTATCTATTTAAAGGGAGCAATTCTTTTCGAAGTAACATTATTTAGAATTGCTTATAATTGATGTCTCTTATTTTTCTTGCTAATTTATTTATAAAGCATCTTGATAGGGGGAGTTTTATAAAAACTTGTTAAATGTCTTTTTGTCCCTTATTACGAGGGAGTGTTAAATTGCTTAAAAAAATGGAGCTTTCTTATTTATTTTGTCTTAGTTGTCATTTTTTATTGTTTCCAAAAGGGGGAGAGGTATTAAGAAAAATGAATAATTTTATGAGAAATTGTGTTACAATTAAATTTATGCTTGTCTTAATTGTGCTTCATGTTATCTCACACACCACTTTGATTACATTTTTCTTAAGTGGTTTGTCATCATCAAAAAGGGGGAGATTGTTGACTTTTTTGACCCTTAATCTCGGTTAATTAATTTAATTAAGTAATGTTTTGATGATAATAAACACACTTAGTATTAATTGTTTTTAGTGTGTAAGAATTATTGTTATAAAACATAAATTTATTATGAGCTTCAATAATATTATATGATTTATTGATAATAAATATTTTGTTTATTGATAATTTTAGTGTTTTAAAGTGTCCACAACGTAGAGCTCGATACGATGATTCCAACAAATTTTGAATTACCCAAATCGAAGTTTAAATGAAGAAATTATGATCAAAAGAAATTGGAAGAAAAATTACCCAAAGTGGAATAACGTGGCGGCTGAATCAACTAAGCGGATCAACGAAATGTTGACATGTGGCATGGTGTTAAAAAAATAAAAAAAAACAAAGTAATTTAAAAGAAAGGAAAAAAATAAATATATATATGTCACATCACATTAAATGTATATTTATTTTAAAAAAATTATATTATATTATATATATAGTCGTTTGACACATCCATATATAATATTTTATTATTATTATTATTTATTCAATTAAATAACAACATTTGATTTTTAATCATTTCAAATCCAATGGTTCAAATTTAATTCGGATTTCAAATTTCTTCCCAACTTTTTCTCATCTATTTAAACCTCTCATTCTCTTAAATTTCAACAACACTTTCTCTTCAATTTTCTCTCCAATTCATCCATTGTTCATCTCTCCAAAAACTTCAATGTTCCTTTAAATTTGTTGTGAGAGATTTTATTTGAGAGATCTTTAGCTTATAATTTTATTTTCTTTTAGCCAATTTGAGGGCTTTATTTTGTAAGAATTTTTCTTACAAAATTTGTGAGCAAAAATTTGTATATCTACTCTTTAAGAGAGTTCGTAAGTTTGTTCTTCAAATTTCCAATTCTTTGTAAGGGTTGTTCTTGAGCTCGAAAAAGAGCATTTGTAATGGTTTGATCCTGAACCGTGGAAAGGATCGAGTTTGTTCTTGCTCCTGTAAAAAAAACTTTGTACCAGTTGGACTCTAAGCCGTGGAAAGAGTCAAGTTCTTCAATTGAACACCTAAGAGGAGCTTGGGAAGTGGAGTAGGTCAATTGTTGCCGAACCACTATAAATTTCCGGTGTTATTTTCTCTAACCCTTCTCTATTTAATTTTTGCAATTAATTTTCTTTATTATAAATTGCACGAAATTAATTGCTATAATTTGTTATTCATGTTTATGTGCATTATTTACATTGAAATTAATTTGGGTGCTTGAAATGTTATCTTTAATTTATTGATTAATTTTGTGTTTGTAAAAAGTTTACTTATTTGTTTAATTTGGGTCCACCATGGTAAAAAGTTTACAGTTTCATTATTAAACCCTATTCACCCCCCCTCTAGGGTTGTCATACCGATCCAACACTGCGAAGTGTGTACCAATTATACTTTCTCTCCCACGGTGAAGTGTGTACCTTTTTCTATTTTTTTCCAGATCAGTGTTTAATGGCCTCTCTCCTCTGAAAAATCATCAACAGTTCAGTGATGACACAAGACTATAATTGATTTTCTCACTATTTTCCCCCAAAATACAACTCCGACTCCCAAACTCCTTCAAGCGTTGGGGCAAAATCAAAATTGACAGTTCAATTGTAATCCACATAGAACATAGAACGAGCAAACAAAATTGATTATTCAAAGTAGTCTACCAAACACAGATATGAAGAAACCATATCGAACAACCATTTAATTTCATCTCTAAACTATATGGATTCAATAAATTTAAAAAAAAAAACTATTGAGTAAGAAAATACCTCAAAATCGGAAAGGAGGAGCCTGGACGATGGTCAGTGGGACTCGGTTTAGAGGTTCGATTTGGTTGGGTAGGAGGCGAGGTGGGCACCGCGGTGGCACTGCTTCGAAAGAGAGAGAGAAAGAGAGAGAGGAAGAGAGTTGGAACGCGGGAGAAGAAAAGGGAATCAGGGATTTTAAAATCTCATCTCCCACCACTGTTTTAATTTAAAAACAAAGGGGGATGTAGTTTAGTTATTATTTTAAAAAATAATTTAGGATCCTTTAGTTTAGTTATTATTTAAAAAAATAAAAAATTTTCCTCACCAAAACATAATTTATCCCAAATAAAGCTACAAAACATTTTTAATATTTTTTAAATAATATATCTCCCGACTCTTATTTATTATGTCTGGAGAAGTCTCGATTATTGCTCAAAATAGTTGGGAGTTAGTAATATTTAAAAAAAAACAATATTGTCCGACAATTTATTAATATAATCGGGTAAAGTTCACTTTTCCCCACTCTTATTAAAAAACATCGGGCATATTAAATTCTCTCGACTATTTATAAAAGTAGTCGGGAGTTGTAATATTTAAAACCAAATTAAAAACAATATTGTTTGACTGTATATTACAATAGTATAGAAGATTAACCTCTTCCGATTATTTCTAAACAAGAAGTTGTTATATATAAAAACAAAAAGCGCAATATAGACCAACGGTTTGAAAGAATACTCGGGCAAAGTCAATTTTACCCGAATATTATTTATAAGCGTCGGTAAGAGTAACTTCTCCCGGCTATTTTTAAAGATAGTCAGGGATTATATCATTTAAAAAAATATTAAAGAACAATATTGTCCGACAGTTTTTTAAAATAGTTCGGAGATGTATACCTTTCCTAACAATTTTAAGTAACCATCGATATCGACATTTTATCAACATTTTCATGAATTGAGACATTGACATTTAAAACATTCATCCGCAACCATTTGTGACATTTTTTCTTGTCATTAATTCTCAGGATGATCAAACTAATTGTCATAGAATACTGTATTTTATTTAATTTTTCGTGACACTTATAAAATGTCATAAAATATGACAAAGTTCATAAATGTCCGTTTTTTCCTACCAAAATCGCGCCTCTACCATTTCGTGACAATTTTTCACTGTCATTGAATAAAAAAATATATATCATCTTTTCGTAAATTGTCATAAAATTTGAAAACTCCAAAAAGTTGGGTTTTTTCCCGCAAAATATGTGCCCCACAATTTGTGACAGTTTTTTTTCTTTCCAAACTTTTTTAATGTTCATAATTGTCATAGAAGCTCACATTTCGAGTAATGCCCCCATGTAATTCTTTGTTAAAATGCATAAGGGTTCTGCATTGTTTTCTTCTTCTTCCTCCCTACAAAAAGAAAACAGAACAAAGTTAATCTCTCTACCACTCTCATTTTCCCTACATCCTATTTGGTTCCCACAAATCGGAGTACTCGTCGGAGCATAGCAAGGAAGATCACGTGGAGGTATTCTTTGGTGTTACATATGAAAAGAAAAGCTTCAAAGGTAAAAAGTCTTTTCCCTTGTTTTTATTGTTCTGTGTTTCAAATTTCAAAGAAAAATTCATAAACACGTTCTACCGCTTCCGCTCGGGATTAAAATCTCATCAAGTCACTGTTAAAACCCTCCATATCGTTGATGTTTCTAAAAATTGGCCTTTTGGCTCAGTTAGATGTTAATAACTTCTTTTTACATGAGGATTTATTTGAAGAAGTCTATATGGATTTGCCTCTCGGATATAAAACTTGTTCAAAATCAAGGGGAGCACTTGGTTTGCAAGTTAAATAAATCCATTTATGGTCTTAATCAGGCTTCTCCGCAATGGTTCGCTAAGTTCTTAACATTTCTTCTTTCTCTTAGTTTTTGTCAATCTAAAGCACGTTATTCTTTGTTCATTAAAAGTAATGAAGACTCTTTTATTGCTTTTCTTGTCTACGTTGACGACATTATAATCACTGATAGCTCTATTTCTGCTATTCAAAACTTGAAGCTTGATCTTAATGATTGTTTCAAGCGAAAAGACCTTGGTTCTTTAAGTATTTTCTTCGTCTTGAACTAGCTCGATTTTCTTCTAGCATTTTTCTTTCTCAATGACATTATATACTCTACAATAATTGGAAGATACTGGTTTTCTTAGTTGTCGGTCTTCTTCTATTCCTATGGATCTACGTTTGTGTTTATATCTTCCTTTGATGATGATTTGTTAGATGATCCTTCTCTTTATCATCGTCTTGTTGGTTGTCTTTCATATTTGACCATTTGATATCACTTTTGCTGTCCATAAACTGAGCTAGCCATGTTGAAGCCTAGTAAAATGCATCTTGTAGCACTTTATGACTTATTACGCTATTTGAAGTATTCTCCTGGTCAGGGTATTTTTCTTCCAATTCTCAAGAATTTTCAAATGCGTGCTTTTGTTGATGCTGATCAAGGTCTGTGCTTGGATACCTGACGTTCTGTCTCTGGATTCTGTGTATTTCTTGGCGAGTCCTTGGTATCTTAGAAATCCAAGAAACAATCGTTCTTCAGCAGAGGCTGAGTATAGGCTATTGATGTGGCAACTTGTAAGATTGTTTGGTTGACTAGTGTATTGCAGGATATAAAAGTTGTATTTTATCTTCATGCTCTGTTATTTTTTTGATAATCAGCTGTCTGCAGTTCATATTGCCTCTAATCCTGTTTTCATGAATGAACAAGTATATTGACTTGGATTGTCATTTTGTTCAAGATAAACTCCTTGATTGTACTATCAAGCTTAGCTTTTGCCCGTTCATTCCACTTTTCAGCTAGCTAATATTTTCACGAAGCCTTTCCCAGCTATTCTAATGTTCTCCTTATTATCTAAGATGGGCGTTATGGATATTCACCGTCGATCTTGAGGGGACCTATTGAGATTAGTTAGATTTTTAATAGTTAGTGAACATTCTAGTAAGTTGGTTAATATTCTGTATTGTTTGTTAGTGAGTTGTACAATAGGACACCACTCTTTCCTTCACAGTCAACAGAAAAACAGCTATAGAAATCAAGCTGCCGTTTACAGAATGCTGTACAATTCTTTCCTTCGAGTTTTCAAAGAGGAACACAAACTGGAATTTTTTCAACTGTACCATATCCTGTACAACTTACAGAATGCTCGAGGGGATCCCACCCGACGAACATTTCAAAATAAGTCGATCATAATGAGCGGTGCTACTAAAAAGTTATCATCTGTATTATGATCTATTAAAGGTGCACGAATTACCAACTCCCCAGTCCGAGATTTTTTACATGTAGTAAGGGACAGAACCGAATTCACTGCTTAACCAATGCCTTAGTTTCAGATGGAACAGTGCAGCTCAGGAGCAGAGCGTTTCCATGTCACTGTGCTGGGAACTTTGTTTTAAAAATCCAATGGAGCTCGGGAGATGGCCCAACATCAACACCCATAGGAATGGAAACTAATACTTTCCATCTAAAAACTACTAATGACATTGGAGGAATTTTCAAGACTACAAAATTGAAAATATTTAAATTTGAAAACATATATTTCACATGCTTAAATTTAAAACCAACCCAATCAAAGAAAACACATTCGAGTAAAATATAATTATTAAACTAGGCAAGATAAAATGTGGAGTAGCTCATGTCTTATTTTATCAATGTGGGATCCTTAACATGCTCCTCAAGATCGTGACTATTTTTGACTCATCGATCTTGGCCGGATCCCATTTTTGGATTGGTTGCTCATTTGAGCGTTTTTGGGCATTAATACTATATTAATATTCATGGGTTCCATCTCAAAACCAATTGACAATGAGAGGAATAGTCCATGTCTTCTTTTCTCAATGTGTGATCCTTAACAATATTGGACTATTCTAGTTTTTATGAGAACCAGGTTGATCATTTACGCTCTTCATACTTGGACTATGCTAAAACATCTATGTGGTAGTGACGATGTTCTGTGGTTGATTGGTGGAGATTTTAACGAACTTTTCTCCTCGGGAAAAAGTGTGGGGGACGATCGAAATCGAATGGAGCGATACAGACATCGATTACTGATATGTCTGTTTCACAGGAAGCGGTGTTTCAGTTGAATCTGATCTCAAAAAGTTACTTCTAGAGGAGGAGATTTATTGGAAACGAAGTTAGCTTGGCTGGGGTCAAAAATACAAAGGGTTGGCCTTGAGGATGGTACTGGTTCATGGGTACAGTATAGGGAGGGGATTGAAGATATCGTTGTCGATTATTTTTCTGAAAGTTTTTAACACAAAAAACATTCAAATTGAGCCAACCCTTCTTCAAGCATATTTCCATTTGGAGGCCTCGACTTGTAAAATATCCATTTTTGAACTTCAAAAATAACTATTTTGGTATTGCTATTATTTCATTATTTCATCCTCTGATATTTATTCATTTAATACTTATCTGATACACAGTTGAAGCGACTTATCAAGTAGTTTAAACAATCAACCACACCCAAGCCCAAATAGTAAGAACAAATATAAGTAATTTTTAAAATTTAAAAACTAATATAGACCTTCTAAAAACTCATGGAAATAAGCTTGAAAGTTAAAAGACTAAAATAAAAATTTAAAAAGTTCAAATTCCAAAATTGAACCAACTTAACAATTTATTAATTAAAATAGACATTTTTAGTATCTTAATAAAAAAGAAATAGAAATTTTGAAAGTTCAAAATTTCCAACAAAATAATTTTTAAAATTTCGGAACTAAAACAAAATTTAAAGTTGTATATTTTAATTACCTATAGGATATTTGTACATAAAAACTATAAATATTTTGTCATCCACGATTCTGTCGAGCTATCGAGGTCGTGACAACTGGTCTAGCTAATGAGATG
>NW_019104707.1:91293-102210 GCF_001995035.1 Momordica charantia
GTGGTGTAAAAGTCTAGAAATAACTAGTTGTAGGTTGAAATTTTCGAAAAATAAAATAAAATAAAAAGCCAAGTTGTAGGTTAGAATATTGTTATTAGTGTACATGTGAAAAATCTGTGTGTGATATTAAATAACCTGCAAGATAAAATGAATCAATGTGATTAATATGGTACTATTTGTTGAACAAACTAAGACCAGAAAGTCAATATGTGTGGTGTTGTTCGCTATCGATTTTGTATAATTTTGGTATCAAAAGTACACATAACACATGATGTACTTAGAATGAAACCCTTTCGGACGTCACCTGTATCCCATCACAAAGGGTATTCGTGACATTTATTTCAAACGTCACGAAAAGTAGAATTCATGACAGTTTAAAAACGTCACGAAAAAAGAGGTTTTGGTCATGATTATAAAACGTCACTTAAAAAGATTTCATGACAATTAAAAACTGTCATGAAAATGGATTCCACGACGTTTAAAAAACGTCACAAAAAAAGCGAATCCGTGATGGTTTTAAATTTCGTGATTGTTAAAAAACGTCATGAAAAATGGATTCCCTGACATTTAAAAAACGTCATAAAAAAAGAGAATTCGTGACGGCTATAAATTTTGTGACGTTTAAAAACATCACAAAAACATGTTTTGCAATTAAAAAACATCACAAAAGATTTATTTACTATTCATTAGCGTCACGAAAACCAAAAAACATATTTTGCAATTAAAATTTTCAACGACAAAACTTCTCTCCTAAATATTCAGGAGCAAGCTCCTCATGATTTCCTATGTGGTTTTTGTATTTTCTAGCAATTGGTGAATTATAGCGCAAGTATACACTAATTTTGTCAATTGTAGTACAAACAAGGTCGTCTCCACACAGAATTCATGCATACAGAAAATGGTTAATTGCTTTGAGCTACCAAAAAAAATTAATAAAAGAAAATGAAGTTGGTTTATCAATGTTGCTAGTAACTTGTAAAAATAACATGTAAATAAAGCAGTGAATAAGAAGACAAATAAACTTTTCCAGAATGCTTCGACCGAAGGATTGAACATAAGAGGGTTTAGATCGATTTTTAGGAATTCGGGGAGGGGAAATCCACCTACTGATTTCAAGCATCACCTACTGAAGAAAAACACATGAAACTCTTAAAGCCCAGACCCTCACGGCTCTCTTCCGAGTTACCCAGCAAATGTTCTAACCCAACTCCCGTTGTAGTTACAACAAGCACGAAATCAATCTATAGGCGCCGCAGAGTGAACCCATTCCTAGGTACTCACTACTCTGTTTCAGAAAGAACACAGAAACTACGGCTAACAGCAACGAATCCACACACAAGAGCTTGCCCAAGCTTCCTATGAGCTTGCACACTAAACCTGTTAGCCAAACATGTTTAGAACGATGGAAAAATAAAACTCACTGCTATTAAATTAGAGTTCAAATGCATTCAATAGTAGCTCAACGTCTATTACAGCAAGTTTCAACCCCTCCCCGAAGAAGGGGGTATTAGTTCATGACGAAACAGAAATCAGAAGATGCAAAGGTGGAAGAAGAATCCATTTCAGAAGGCATAGAGAGAAAACCCAGAAGCTTCCCCGGATGATTAGTGAAGATCTTGAGCCAAATTAGTGTTTCTCTCTCTTCCGTTGTCAATGGAGACCCCACGCTTTTCAGAGAATGTTTTCCTCCAATTGATGCTTCTAAGTTAGGTACACCTTTTTCTCTCCTCCGGTTGGGGTCGCTTTTTTTTCCTTAAGTACTAGGCCTTTAGCTTAAGGCACCAAAGAACCTCACGTGGATGCTGTCTGGACAATGTATGGACACTGTACGTACACGGTAACGGTGTGGGTGAAATCAAGTTACTGCTCCAACCTCTGCTTTATAGCTTCCAAAGCGCTATCCTGCTTCCGACTTCAACCAGTTGCCCTTAGCCTTCAGCAGCACCAATCTATTCCACTAATGCTTCACCTACTCTGAATGCATCATACTTTTCTCTCTGCACTAAACATCCACAATTTAGTATTCACTCAAAAATTTACTGAATCTACAAGAATCTATGCATTGAAGGTTCCCTCTGGAATTTCTCACATTCTTGTGGCTTAATTAGCTTGTATCACACATTCTTGTGGCTTAATTAGCTTGTATCACACATTCTTGGCACACAATTACCCTTAGCTTGGCCCATAATTCACTCTCTATTTGAGAGCTATCACACTCCCAAACTTGAAACCTTGATTGTCCTCAAGAAAGATTACACTAGCGCCCCAGAATTATGGTGATGCATTCCTCTGTCATACCTGCTTCTTACTACAAGGGCTGACCTCTGCTTTCGCACTAATTGCTCGCACATACTAAGCTTAGGATCTAGCTTCAGCTAACAGCGTTCGGAAGAGAATTTCTAGCTCAAGCTTCGCCCTAGCAAAGTTTCTTCCTCCAGCTCCAGCATCATTCTAATTTCCTCCTAAAAACCATTGACTCGCCTAGAGTTGCACTTCTCAACTTCCTTTCACTAACCTACGACACTGCTTTTTTATTACCAATCTAGCTTTTCAACTATGGGCTATTAGCCCTTCCTAACCTTGCAGCCTCTTTGAAGATTTTTTTTTTTCTTTTTGGCTGAATTACAAGGTCAGAAAGATTCATAGTTATACCTTACAAGCTTATCCTAAAAAAAAGCAAGCGCGCACAACACCCCCAAACCTAGATGTAGCATTGTCTCTAATGCAGCTGACAGCAGGATATAGGATGCTCCCGCATACCCCCAAACTAACAACTAAGAAAAATGAAGTTACAGGAGGGGCATTTTTCGCAAGTTATAAATAGATGGTGTAAAGGGACATCAAAGAGGGTGTGAAATAAAAGGATTGACGCTAAGGTGATACTAGGGTAACGAGCAAAATTGGATAGGAAGCTACTGAAACACAACATCATGGCAGTCTCTATTTAAGATTAGTACTCAGAGGATGCTGCTAGGGCCTTCGTATTAAAAACTAGGCTAAGTTAGAGCTTAAGTAAGGCACTCGCAAACGGAAGCTGCTAGCTCAGAACAGACACAAAACCGCCTATGCCGAGATATCAACACTATTTAAGAAGTCATAGCTAGAGTAAGAAGCATGACACAACAGAGATTACACAACATAATTCGATTCATTTTTCTCTCAGAACAAAGGACCGGGAATTGAAACTAACAATCTATCCTAGAACAAAATAAAATAATAACAATAAGCATGAAATAAAACTGTAGATAGGAAATGACAGATTAACTATGACAATAAAAACAGAATGTGAAAGCGGAATGTAAAAGCAGAAGGTAAAGTCTTAATTTGCGAAGAGTGGTTGGTGTCAAATGGTTTCCGAGAATAAGATAGTTGAGTTCTCAGCAAGTCAGAAGGAGTAGCTGCCGCTTCCATTCCCTTGAGAGCTCTCCGACTAGCCAGCATCCTCGGCAGTCTTATTGGAGCTATGCTCCAACAATGATTCTAGTGTGCGATTTTGTGTGGATGGGTCTGAAACATTCGTGTGGGCAAGCTTGTCAAGGAAACCTTTCAGCTCCGCATCTCTGGTAGCGAGTTGCAGCGTTAAACTGGCAACCATGTCCTTCAATTCTCCAATCTCATTGGAGATGGGAGCTTGGTAAGCCATCATTTCATTGATGGCTTCTATAGGCACACCACTTTTGGTCCTGGTCTCGTTAGTCATTAGCCTCTCCATCAATGGCTTATCCAACACTCTTTTCTCTGTTACGACCTCTTCATCCTGTACCATCGGGACGTTTGCTTGCATACATAACTTTTAGATCAAGTTAGGGAAAAAGAGTTTGCTTAGACGTTTTGTGGCACACTGCGCTATCTCGTGGAAAATAAGTTGCCCCAAATCCAGTGGTTTGCCCTCCATTATACAAGCCAAAACAAGCACCTTGTCCTTTGTGACGGATGAATCGTGCGTTGTTGGCAAGATGCGGCTCTTCAGGAAGTATAACAAGACATTGACCTTAGGGGTGATGAAGTTGGAGGGGAGGGAATTGGCTCCGTGAGGAACAACGCTCCAGGATGCGCTAGGGTGCACCACGACAGACGGAGCGTGGTCTAGCTGCGCGGATGACAGTTGTTCCAACATCTTGTTCCCCCCATCGTTGGGAATGGACGGGAGGTGAAGTGCTTTGTTGATGCGCTCTGGGGTCAAAGAACCTTTACTTCTCTCACAGTCATGTGGCCCAGATTGCCTGGAATGAGGTTGGCATAAAACTCCTTGACTAGTCGTGGGATGATGAGACCTAGAGATACACAAAAATACTCCGAGTGGTTCCGTTGAATCACATCTTGGATGAAGGTAGGCATGGGGTTTAATTCGAAACCCTTTTCTAAGAAGAARTCCTTCTTCCTCAGCTTCTTGTATGCATCCATCGTTGAATGAGACTGGAAGCGCTTGAATGTGTCGTCTTGAGGGACGACCAGCTTAGGCTTTCAACGGCCAGGAGGAAGTGAATGTCGAGCGCTTCCCTTTGGAGATAGCAGAAGGCTTGGGAGAAGTGATTTTGGGCGCAGTAGTGGCAGATGACACATGCAAGGATTTCGTCACAGTAGGTGAGTGGGTGGCTTTGGACTTCTTCGCCGGCGGTAGTACAGTAACTGATGCAGCGGGCCGCTTTGTATTTCTCGTCCTTGATACAGGTCCAGTCGGAGAAAGCGGTTTCTGGGAAGACTTGGAGGTTTTAGGTAGTGGTAGGTCAGCTTCAACGGCGACGGGTGGAGGTGAGGTACTGGTGGGTGGCAGAACGACCTCCTTCTGCTCAACCACTTTCTCAGAACCAGATGTCTGAGGCGCGACAGTCGGGTTCAGGGAGCGCGGCGATAGATCAGCTTCAACCTTCGTCGAATGCTCGGCGTCGTCCGTGAGGCTCTCAGATGAAGATTCTGAAAGGGCAAGGTCCATGCGAAGCTTTTATATCGCCTTTGATTTGATCCTCGACATTTTTGGATGGGAAGCAAGCAGAGCTTGGGGACTAATTTCATAGATGAAGCAGACAGGAATTTCTAGGACTTCAAAGTGAGAATGAAGGTGATAGTGGGATAAAGACGAGTGGTGGGAGGTTAAATAACCATTAACCAGCAGGATCTCCCACGATCTCCCCTTTAATGCTCATCATTTAAAATGAGATTTCAAAATCGAATTTCAAAAGTGTACCTCCCTCCAACATTTCAAATTCAGCTTCCTTTCACACTTGATATCGTGCTTAGGTCCCTGAAGCGCCAGCTGTCCTTTGTAATCCATTCTTTCATTAAATCCCGCCTGCATGCTGCCGTATTTTAACTTAAATTCTCAGCAGTTTAAAATCTTATTGGGTGACTGCACCTACCATCATAATCAAGATCATTTTATTAATTTTAGATGCATTTAAGGAAAACCAATTGCAAAATAAATAAATAAATAAATAAAGCAGATTAAAACTGGAACTCATAAAATTAAAACAGATTTATCCAATGCTCCTTTATTCGTGATTCATTGTTCTCTCTATTATTCCGGGGCAAGCTGGCATGTCCCAACATCCCTATTTATGATCTCGCCCCAATAGTGCTTCAGGCGTTGCCCATTCACCATGAATTCCCTCTTTGAATTCAATTCCTTTACTGTGACTGCACCATGGGGAGAAACTTTAACTATCTAGAATGACCCTGACCATTTGGATTTTAATTTCCGTGCAAATAACTTCAGCCGAGAGTTGTACGAAAGAACTTGCTGACCTTCTTCAAATTTTCTTGGGTGGATCCGGGCATCGTGCCATTTCTTCATCTTCTCTTTATAAATTTTCACGTTCTCATATGCATCCCTTCTAAATTCTTCGAGTTCATGGAGTTACAACCTCCTCACTCCTGCTACTGCTGTGTAATCGAAGCTCAATTTCTTCAACGCCCAATATGCTTTATGCTCTAATTCCAGGGGCAGATGGCAAGCTTTTCCGTAGACCAACTTGTAGGGGATGTTCCAAGGGGTGTTTTAAAAGTTGTCCTTAGGCCCAAATTGCTTCATCTAGCTTAGATGACCAATCTTTCTGACTGACCCCCACTACCTTTTCTAGAATATTCCTCAGCTCCCTATTAGATATTTCAGCCTAACCATTTGCTTGTGGGTGGTACGTCGTGGCAATCTTGTGCTTCACATTATACTTTGCTAGACGAGTGGCTATAGCTTTATTCACAAAATATGTACCTTTATCACTGATAATGGCTCTTGGAGTATCAAAATGAGTGAAGATGTTCTTCAAAAGGAACTTAGTGACCACTTTTGCGTCACTTGTTGGGCATGAGATGGCTTCCACCCACTTGGATACGTAGTCTACAACTACCAAAATAAACAAGTGCTTGGATGGTGGAAACAGCCCCATGAAATCAATGGCCCACACATCAAATAGTTCTATTTCCAAAATATAGGTCAGCGGCATTTCAGACTTCTTGGAAATATTTCCTACGCTCTGGCACTCATTACAACTTTTGACTAAGTTGTGGGCATCCTTGAAAATTGATGGCCAAAAATATCCACTTTGTAGCACCTTAGCTGCTGTCCTCTGCCTACCAAAGTGTCCTCTATAAGAGGCTGAGTGACAATCTTGCAAGACTTGGGATGCTTCGACTTCAGTGACGCATCTTCTAATTATGTTGTCATGTCCCACCCTATATAAGTAAGGATCATCCTAAAAGTAGAAGTTGCATTTATGGAAAAACCTTTCATTTGCTATCTCGGCCATCCCTCTGGTTTGATTCCACAAGCTAGAAAATTCACTATGTCTGCGAACCAGGGTTCTTCTTCCTTTGCTTTCTTGTGAGTGACTTTCATGAGCTGCTCATCTGGAAAACTATCTCTGATTTCCACAGCATCCAACTTCTTATCAGTTTCCACAATCCGAGATAAATGGTATGCTACAAGGTTTTTAGATCCCTTCTTGTCTCTAATTTCTAGATCAAACTTTTGCAAAAGAACTATCCATCTGATCAGTCTTGGATTGGCATCCTTTTTTGTAAGCAAGTACTTTAGCGCAGCGTGGTCCATGTGTACTATGACCTTGGCACCCATTAAATAAGATCTGAACTTTTCAAACGCAAAGACTACTACGAATAATCCCTTTTCCGTGGTTGCGTAGTTAATTTGCGCTTCCACCAGTGTCTTGCTAGCATAATAGATCGGATGAAGCATCGTATTCTTTCTCTAGACTAACACGGCACCAACCGCGAAGTTACTTGCATCACACATCAGTTCGAACGACAACTTCCAGTCAGGAGCTTGAATTATGGGTGCATGACTTAAAGCATGTTTCAGCATCGAGAAAGCCTGCACACATTCAGGAAAAAAGTTAAACACCCTATCAATCTCTAATAATGCATAAAGGGGTTTAGCAATTTAGAAATATGAACCGTCTATAGAATCCAGCATGGTCTAGGAAGCTTCTGACTCGTAGGCTGTGGTAATTGTTCAATCACTTCCACTTTTGCTTGATCAACTCCTAATCCGTTTCTTAATACTCGATGCCCTAGCACAATCCCCTCTTGTACCATGAAATGACATTTTTTCCAATTTAATACCAAATTGGTCTCCTCGCAACGTTTCAGTACTCTCTGCAGATTTCCTAAACAAGCGGTGAAATTTTCCCCGAATACTGAAAAGTCATCCATAAAGACTTCCACTATAGATTCAACCAGGTCAGAGAATAGAGCCTTCATGAATCTTTGGAAGATGGCTGGGGCATTGCACAGTCCGAACAACATCCTCCTGAAAGAGAACATTTCGTACATACAAGTGAATGTCATTTTGTGTTGATCTTGCGGTGCAAGGGTTATTTGATTATACCCACTATAACCGTCAAGGAAATAGTAGTAGTCTTAACCAGTCAGTCTGTCCAACATTTGGTCAATAAAAGGTAGGGGAAATGGTCTTTCTTCGTGGCCTTATTGAGCTTTCTGTAGTCCATGCAAATCCTCCAACCAGTCACTGTCTTTGTAGGAATGAGCTCGTTCTTTGCGTTCTCTACCACTGTCATTCCCCCTTTCTTTGGTACACATTGTATCGGGCTAACCCACTGTTCTTCATCGCTGGGTTTAACACTCTCTGATGCTCACCAGAATTCTTGCAATTCTCCTCCAAGACAATCTTGTGCATGCAGTAGTTGGGACTAATTCCTTTGATATCCGCTATGGTCTAGCCTATAGCTCTTCGATGCTCCTTTAGTACTGCGAGTAATTCCTCCTCTTTGTTCTTAAGCAAATTGGCTGCAATAATTATTGGCAAGGTGTTGGCTACTCCTAAGTACGCATACTTAAGATGTTGCGGTAAAGCCTTCAATTCCAGTTTTGGTGGCTCTTCTACTGACGGTTTCAATTGCTTCTGATTGACTTCTTCTAGCTTTAAGTCTTCGTGCGTCCTTGACCATGAATTTGTGATTTCTTTTCCTCCATCTATAGAAAACACTTCATAATAGAAATCTTCAGCTTTTTGCAACATGGCTTCCAATTCCAAATTTTTGTTCTAAAGCAGAAATTATGAACTTCCATTCTTTCTCTCAACTTCATCCAACACTCTGAGCGCAAAACACTCCTTAGCTTCTGCAGGATATTTCATAGATTCATACACCAAAAAATTATCTCTTGGTCTTGTACCCTCATAGTGACTACTCCCTTATGCACATCCACTAGAGCATTTCCTTTCGCCAGAAATGGTCTTCCCAGAATGATAGGTACTTCCTCATCTGCATCAAAATCAAGAACAATAAAGTCAGCAGGGAATATAAATTTACCCACTTGTACCAAAACATCCTCTATTTTTCCTTCTGAATTAGCAATGGATCTATCAGCTAGCTAGCGGGTGACCGTCATTGGCTTAACTGCTCCCATCCCCAACTTCTGATATACTGTCAAGGGCACTAAGTTGATGCTTGCTCCGAGATCGCAAAGTGCTTGTCCAATCTTATGACCACCAATTGATACGGGGATTGTAAAGCTTCCCGAATCTTTCATTTTTTGTGGTATTTTGCTGGTCAGAATGGTTCTACACTCTTTCGTTAAGCAGACCGTTTCAAATTCTCCTAACCGTCGTTCCTTAGTCAGGACATCCTTAAATTTCACATATGTAGGCATATGCTCCAAGGCTTCCATTAGAGGTATGTTTATGTGTATTTGTTTAAGCACCTCAAGAAATCTTTTGAATTGTCTCTCTTGATTCTTTTTCTGTAAACGCTTAGGAAAAGATAGTGCTGGAACGTAGTCAGCTATTGGTGCTGGAACCTTAGACTGTTTTGACTTTTTGGAGTCTTCAGCTCTCTCTATGTTTATTGTTTGCGTTCCACTATGCCTCTTCTTTTCAACTTCTGAGTGTGTACCAGTCTCTGGGGCTTGTGCTTTAGTTGGTTCTGTCAACTCCTCTGCATTGGCCTTCGGCTCTGCAACTGCTTCTTCGTGATCTTTTTCTTGCTGTGGTATTGGTGTTAAAGCTTTGTCACTCGTAGTGTCAATGCTTTGCATTGCTCTTTACCATCTCACCTAGGTTGCTCTGTATCACTTGGCAGCACACCTTTTGGTCTTTTCTTTAGTTCTGTCGCCAGTTGTATTATTTGGAATTCCATGTTTCACAATGATGTTGCTTGACTCTACAAGAGAGCTGCTTGACTTTGCACGTTGGCATCATTCTTAGTCATGTAGATTTTAAACATCTCCTTTAAGCTTATTCATTCTAGTTGCTTTTGTGTGTTCTGCTGATTTTGTTCGGAAAAACCTGGTGGATACTGTGGTTTTTAGTATACCCTTGGGTGTTACTTGAACCGACGTTATTGCCTACTTGGTTCCCTCCCCAACTGAAGTTTGGGTGGTTCCTCTAACTTGAGTTATATGTGTTACCATACACATTATTTCTATTTTGCTGCTGATTGCCCAAGTAATATACTGATGCGGGATTGCCTGGACAGTTTTCAAAATGATGTTCCCCTTCACAGTATGGGCACAGGCTGTTCTGTACAGCTGCCACCTTCGCCTTAGACCTTACGGCCTCATTTGTAGTGACATTCTTCATGAAAATATCAGCCAAGCACGAAGTTTTGGAATTGAGGTCCGCCACTACATCCTCTATTACTAACCCTGTGGGACTTGCTGTTGTGCAGCTCGTGATTTCGACCATTGATGCTTATTCCTTGGAATTATTTCCAATATGTCAAAAGCTTCTGCATACGGTCTTGACAACAAAGCTCCATTGGCTGAGACATCAATTACCAATTCTGTCGCCTCGTTTAGCCCATTATAATAAGTCTCAATATGAATGCAGCAGGGTATTCCATGATGGGGGCATTTTTGTAACAACCCTTTGAATCTTTTCCAAGAATCACTTAAGGATTCTCCTGGCAACTGCTAAAAGTTGTTAATCTTGTTCCTGAGTTCAGCATTCTTCGAAGGTGGGAAATACTGCATCAAAAATTATTTTGCTAAGTCATTCCATGAAGTAATTGATTCGGCGGGCAAGGATTCCAGCCATGCTCCAGTAGAGTCCCTCAACAAGTAAGGGAATAGCTTCAATATCATCACTCCCTTACTAACTCCAGCTTCCTTAAACGAATCAGCTACTTGCATAAAATATCTTAAGTGTCTGTGCGGGCTTTTGATGCCAGTCTATAAAATGGTCCCACTGTTTGCAACATTTAAAACGTTGCAGGCTTCAGCTCAAATCTCCCTGCTTCAATGATTGGATCAGAAATGACAGGGTTAAAGTCATAGAACGCTGGAGCTGCATATGCTCTAATTTCCTGCTCTGTGTCATCGGCAAGCAGAACAATGTTTAGGGGAGGTACTCTTGTAGAACCAAAAAATTTGGGTCAATCATAAACGGCCACGTCATTATCTATTTTATTTAGGGATTAATTATATATTAACCCTAAATTAAAATTA
>NW_019104707.1:102490-122102 GCF_001995035.1 Momordica charantia
ATAGAGGAGACCTCATTCATTTTGGAGGTTCAGAATTTCAGAATTGAGAGAATTCACACCAAATTGAAGACTCTCTGAAGACTTGAAGATTCGAAGACCAACTTGAAGACTTGAAAACTTTCGAAGAACATATAACTTCGATCCAAATTCAAGAACAAGCATTTCGATCTTCACATCAAGTTCGAGAGAAAGAATCAGAAGATAAAGATTAGAGATTGAATCCACTATACAATCCATACAAACAATATAAAAGTTCAACTCCACGAAAGATAATTTCTCCAGAAATTTCGTGTGAACAACTATATTTACAACTCCTTCCCCTGGTATTCTTACTACTTCGTTCTCACGTGGGTTTTGCTCGTTGCGATTCATTTCTTCCTCCTCTCTTCGCCTCAGATGTTCAACCAGTCTTCTTCAAAAAGTTCTTTCCGATTCTAGGTAAAAAGCAAATTCAAATGCAGGAAAATCGTTCATTCACAGCTCCCACACTCTTGAGAAATAGCAACAAGGTCTTTAAGTACCGTACCTCAACATAACTAACCACAATATATAGTTTTCCAAAAATTCCCCATCAACAGCGCCAAAAACTTGTTGTATTTTCTAACAATGTGTGAATTATAGCGCAAGTATACACTAATTTTGTCAATTGTACTACAAACAAGGTCGTCTCTACAGGGAATTCATGCATACAGAAAATGGTTAATTGCTTTGAGCTACCAAAAAGAAATTAATAAAAGAAAATGAAGTTGGTTTATCAATGTTGTTAGTAACTTGTAAAAATAACATGTAAATAAAGCAGTGAATAAGAGGACAAATAAAACTTTTCCAGAATGCTTCCACCAAAGGATTGAACACGAGAGGGTTTAGATCGATTTTTAGGAACTTGGGGAGGGGAAATCCACCTACTGATTTTAAGCATCACCTACTGAAGAAAAACACATGAAACTCTTAAAGCCCAGACCCTCATGGCTCTCTTTCGAGTTACCCAGCAAATGTTCTAACCCAACTCCMATTGTGATTACAACAAGCATGAAACCAATCTATAAGTGCTGCAGAGTGAACCCCATTCCTAGGTACTTACTACACTGTTTCAGAAAGTACACAGAAACTACGGCTAACAGCAGCGAATCCCCACACAAGAGCTTGGTGTTGGCCAAACATGTTTAGAACGATGGAAAAAATAAAATTCACTGCTATTAAATAAGAGTTCAAATGCATTCAATAGTAGTTCAACGTCTATTACAGCAAGTTTCAACCCCTCCCCGAAGGAGGGGGGATTAGTTCATGATGAAACAGAAATCAGAAGATGCAAAGGTGGAAGAAGAATCCATTTCAGAAGGCATAGAGAGAAAACCCAGAAGCTTCCCCGGATGAACAGTGAAGATTTCAAGCCAAATCAGTGTCTCTCTCTCTTCCGTCATCAATGGAGACCCCACGCTTTTCAGGGAATGTTTCCCTTCAATCAATGCTTCCAAGTTAGGTCCACCTTTTTCTCTCCTCCGGCTGGGGTCACTTTTTTTCCTTAAGTACCGGGCCTTTAGCTTAGGGCACCAAAGAACCTCACACGGATGCTGCCTGGACAATGTATAGACGTTGTACGGATACGGTAACGGTGTGAGTGAAATCAAATTACTCCTCCAGCCACTGCTCTATAGCTTCCAAAGCGCTAGCCTGCTTCCGACTTCAACTAGTTGCCCTTAGCCTTCAGCAGCACCAATCTATTCCACTAATGCTTCACCTGCTCCGAATGCACCATACTTTTCTCTTTGCACTAAACATCCACAATTTAGCATTCACTCAAAAATTTACTAAATCTACTAGAATCTATGCATTGATGGTTCCCTCTGGAATTTCTCAAAGTATTGTGGCTTAATTATCTTGTATCTCACATTCTTGGCACACAATTACCCTTAGTTTGACCCATAATTCACTATCTATTTGAAGCCTATCAGTGGTCCACTAGCATATAGAAAAGTGGAATACATAGGAATTATACAAAATTAAAAAATTTACTTGTTTATATGCTACTGGACCATGCACGAAATCAAGAAGAGCTTCCTCTTGAATCTTCACGAGGGAAGTTTTTTCCAATTTTCAACAAGCCTTACGAAAACCCAAAATTCTAGGAATTAAATGTCTAAAATGTGGCCGTAGTCACTACATGAAAAAAGAGTTTCGGAGACGCGCAATAAATGTCGCTGAAAACCACAATTTGTTGCTAAAACTTTCAGCGACGATAACCTGTTTGTTGCTGAGAACGTCACAGATAACACGTCTTTTAAAGTTTCAGCGACATCTCCAACTTGTCACTAAAACTTTCTTTCAGTGACAACCGCAAATGTCGCTAAAACAATGTTCAGTGACAGAAGACGAAGTCGCTCAAAATTATATTTATTGACAACTGCAGATGTCGCTAAATATTATCTTCGGCGACAAGCATCAATGTTGCTGAAAATGATTTTTAGCGACATCGGTTGTCGCTAAATATAATTTTTAATGACACAGATTTCTTGTCACTACTGAAATAATATTTAGCGACATCCAATGATGTCGCTAAAAATTGTTCCAGAGACCACATATCTACTTGTTTTCCAGTTTTTGGTTCAATTTACCTTCAATTTTGTTAATTTTCAGTGATTTAAAACGACACATATATAAAACGTTATTGAAAAGTATTTTTAATATTAAAAAATACGTAAGGTTCTCCAAATGTCTAACACATATTACAACAAAAAAGCATTATCTGACCGCAAATAAGAGTTTGTGTTATATAGTATATTTGCTTCAATTACATATAACAAAATAAAACAAGTTATATCCTGTAAAAAAAATTAAACATGACTTAACGAAAATTAACAACACAACTTATTTAACATGAAAATATAATCAAACGAGTTTTCCAAAACCTACTAGACCAACATATATATATATAGACACCAACTTACTAAATAATGAAAAAGTAAGTGAACAACACTAAACCTTATAAACAAAAGGTAATCTATTGGAACTCAAAAATTCAAACCTATAATCCAAATCGAGGAGAAATCCATAATCGAAATTGACTACGAGACGGAACAATTATTAAATCATTTTAAAACAAACAAAGTTCCAACACTACAAGAGAAATAGTCAAGACATCAAAACCAATATAGATCTACCCATGTGTTGCTGAAAATCGAAATTAGGGACGACCGGCAACGATTAGAGACGGAGAGGCGACGACCAGTGACGAAGAGGAGACGAATGGTGACGGCAATGCTGAAAGCGGTGACACGGCAACGGTAGAGGAGGAAGGAGGCGAGGGTTTGACAATAATCGCGAATGAGGAAGATGGGGGGTTGGGGTTTCTAATGCTCGGGTTTTCAGCGCAATTTTAGCGACAATTTAATAAAATGTCGCTAAAATGAATATTCAGCGACATCGTCAATTGATAGCATCGCTGAAAATCTCTTTTCAGCGACGGAACATTGACGGTGTCGCTGAAAATACTAAATGAATATTCAGCGACATCGTCAATTGATAGCATCGCTGAAAATCTCTTTTCAGCGACGAAACATGGACGGTGTCGCTGAAAATACTTTCGCAACATGCAAAGTCAACGGCTCGTTGTTGAAAGTATTTTCCGTGACATATAAGTCGTCACGTCGCTAAAAATGCTTTTTTAGTGACACCGTCAATTGACGATGTCGCTGAATATTCATTTTAGCGACATTTTTGTTAAAATGTTGCTAAAATTACGTTGCAGAAAGTATTGTTTCTTGTAGTGAGTTTTAAGATGAAGTAAGTTGAACTAATAGAGGGCACCCACCTACGATCTCTGGGGATGACTCTTCATCTCCGTTTCATCTTGGTTCAAAGAACTTCCCTGGTTCAAGGGCAAGGAAGATGGAGCAGCAGGTGGGCAATGACGAAGGTGCAGCGACAGTCGGTTCAAGCATCGTTTTGGAATCTGGAGAGGCTATTAGTCTAAATTGTATTAAGATTTGTGACTAGCACTATTTATGGAATTTGCCTAATCCTTTCGTACCTATCATGGTGGAGAATAAGGCAACTTTTGAGGCAATTATTTCCATTCCAATTGTGAATAGGGGTGCCTTAATTGACAAGATACCTCAATTAATTGAGGATTCTCCCCTGACGACTTTTGAGAATGTGTTCAGTGGGCTAAAATTTGTTCATATTCCTAGTTTTTTGAATAGGCAAGCTATTTTACTGATCAAGTGTGTCATTTTTGATCGTTTCTATGTCCCTTGGTACAACTGTTTTCCTTCGTGGATTGTGATGATGAAGTGTGGTCACCACTTTTCATATGTCACCCGTAATGGTATTAAATTCATAATGGTATTATTTCTATTTAGTGCAATGTTTATTTGTTTCAAAAAAAAAGTTAGTTGAACTAATAGAGGGTTGAGATATGTCTTTTTTTTTTTATAGATAAAGGAAATTTTATTAAAGTAAAATACCACTATGGATTACACTTGAAACAAAATTAATTCTAGAGGACTCCAATAATCAACACGGGAAAAACTCATTCAATACACATTCAATTAATTCAAAAAGTTTATTTCTTATTCAAAATATGAAGGGGGAAAATGTCTTTTTTCTTATATGAAAGAATTTTATGAATATAGTTTTATGGTATTTTAGTTGATAGCTTAACTTGATGGACAAGTACATACATGCGCAGCGAAATCGAGTAAGGATCGAAATAACAATCTAGATGTATATTCCAACCTAGGATTAAACATGCATGATCATACATTATGATGCTTAGAGAAAGGAAGAGAAAATTAGATACCTTTGTAGCTTTTCAAATTTCTTCAAATAGCTCCAATGAGGACCACCAAAAGGTCTTCCTAGTTATTCTCAAGGCTTGGAATATAGTAGTGGTAGTCTTTTAAAGAAGGAAAATTTGAGAGAAATATAGAGCTAAAAATAGTTAGGTAAGCTTTTCAAAATCATCAAAATGGCCAAAGGTTCCAAGAGTTTCTAATGGTTAAACAAAGGTCCTCTAAAATAGGAAAAATTACATGCAACTCTTGCATGTCTAAGTTCACCAAAATCTTACTACACACGCTCCACTCATGCATGACATGGCTAAGTGTCAAAATGCATGTCTAAGTTTACCAAAAGCTTACAACACACACTTCACTCATGTATGCCATGGTTAAGTGTCAAGATGTGAATTTTTTAGATTATTTAAATGTTCCACTCAACAAGTTAGTGGAATATTCCACCAACTTGGTTAGAAACATTATTTTAATCTTCTTAGTCAACCTTTGACTTTATCGAGTCAAAGTCAACTATTTGACTTTTCCCAAAGTCCGAATGTTTGACTAAATCCATGCCTCCGATTATGAATCCGCATTTATAATTTTAATATATTTAAATATTTTGACCAAATTTCTCAATTGATATCATATATCAGTTACTAATCATATCTCATATGATTAACCTAATTCGAACGATTTGAATTCTTCCTTCAAATTATTCTAAGTTTATTCCTTTATGAGCTAGTCAAGGGGACCTTATGGACCTACAGATCATGAGCTCCAACTATCCGAGATTAACCGATAAAAACTTTTTAACCTAGTTAACTAACATTCGTTAACTACTGAGTCACTCCACTAAAGCCCGTAGCTGCACTCTCCTCACTGTAGATATACTATGTTCATTTGATATAACCATGATTGGTGAGCTGACCCTTCACAGGTTGTTTGTAATTACAACTGGATCAAAATATCGTTTTACCGTTGTAGTTACCTCTTGTTCCTTAAGTCTCACTGATCCTCTAATGAACAATGATTTGTCGTCCAACTATCAAATCAAAAAATCCTCTTAAATCTTTTGATGAGGGTGGTGCCAATTATTCAAGACCTGGAATTAGCCCTTAAGAGAACAACCTCTCTACTATCCCAACATAGGGTATGAGTGAATTCCTTTTTGCACCCTATACCCCTAGCTATCTACCTGGTCTTACCCCTGAAATAGGAGGCTTATTGAGCCAGCGCTGTTCAGTTGCTCTCACCCTTCTAGATCTAAGGATAATCCCCAGTAAATAGAAGTTCATAGTTGGCTCAAGATTAAGATCAAGTTACCTAGGCCATCAAAGTTAAGATAGTCAGTTTTAGACAGTAAGCGGTGTTATAAAGTAAAAGTGACTATCTCATGGTCCGGTCTTTGCAAACTCTTTGCACGGGGCACCTCCACTCGCATGTCTCCACATAAACGAATTAAGATCATATCGTGTGTACTAGCTACGAAGTGGGTCGCATCCATAGTGTCTCCAGAATAAGGCGCCCAACCTTATTCCTATATCATATATCATTTAGACTGTTAACTCAAACTTGATCCACATTTATGTCTCTACATAAAGTTTGAGTCTCATGTAACAGTCTAGGATCCTTAGTTTATTGGATTAGTTTTAGTAAGAACATTTTATTGGATCAATAACTACTTATTGATTATAAATTTCAATAACTTTATTGAATGATAAAAGTATATCTGGCATTTACAAACTATGATTTTAGGACATAAAACCTAACATAACTATGATATTGTTAAAAAATATCTAATTAATTTGATTGATATTGAATATATCAAATAAATAATTAATTTATATTGAATATGTTAAGTATCCCACATTAAAAAGAGAAGACATCTTACAATGGTTTATAATGGACATGAGCTACTCCTCTCTTTGTCAATTAGTTTTGAGATGTAACCCCATGAAAATTGATACAGTATCAAGACTCCAAAATGTTCAAACGATGGACATGTTAAAGATCCCACATTGAAAAGAAAATGGACTTCACTAAAAAAAATTATGATATTTTAAAACTCCAATAGAAAAACTACCCATTCCAAATTTTCAAACTCATATGTGCCTCCCATTTTCATTTGTCTTTTGGAAAGAAAATTCAATTATTTCTCCTTCTGAATATAATAAGAAGTCAATTATATATTTTCTTTCAAAGGTATAAGAAGTCAAAATTTTAACCATTAATAATAATTTATCCAATTCTTAAAATCACAATAACAATAATCAACTTTGAAATAAAATACATTTATTAATACACCCTATCACGTAAAAATTCCCAACAAACAGACAAAGTCCTGATCTCAATTATATAAAAACAAATAAAATAAAATGTCAAGAAAGAACTTTAGAATAAATCTACTCGAAAAAAAATCGTATTTGTCACAGACATTAAGAATTTTATTTTGTTTAAAATAAAAAAAAAAATTCAAATAACTTAAACAATCGTGCGTACCGTGACCGACCAATGAGCGTCGGCGGTCACGGATTTTACGTACCCAATTATTTCTTCCATGTTAGGGAGTGGCGCAATATTCCAACATAATTTATCCAAGAAAAAAAAGACTTATTATAAAGAGGAAATGTATTTTATTTATATAGCATTTACTCCAAGAAAGTAAAATAATTTTATTATTATTATTCTTTTTTTTGTAGCTATATCTTAGCTTTATGTGATATGTAGGCATAAAAAATTGTTTATTGGATTATGTAAATAAAAAATGGTTGATGTTTTTCTTGATATGGGATATATAAAAATTATTATATATATAAAAAAATGTATGAGGAGTACAACTGAAACTTTTCTATATATATTCTAACAATGTTAGAAAAGTCAATAAGTGACATCACATGCCAAATCGAGCATAGTTCAAGTAGTTAGGTACTTATCTCTAATGTCATGAGTTCAAACCTCTATCTCTACATGTATTTGTATATTTTGTTCTAATTTTAATTTTCAGTCACTAATAATAGACTTTTTTTTTTAGAAAAATGAATCATAAATTAAAGGGAAATTGTAGTGGGTAATAAAAATCTTTTATTTATTTCAAAATATGTCACTTGTTTTTTAAATTTTCAAATATAGCACAAATTTTCACTTATATCAGTAGTATATTTGTAGTATATTCGACACTCATATCAATAGTATATCATATGTATATATTACATACATAGTGCAACTATATCAAATACTCATATCAGTATTACATCAAATATATATCACTTACATATATTAGTAGTCAGATATATTACAGATATATTACAGATATATTACAGATGTATATCATTAGAGTAAAGTTGTCATTTTAAAATGGGACCTCCGTTTTTTTCTTAAATTACTATATTTAAAAAAACTAAATGATTGTTATTTTGCTAATTTTACTAAATATTTTTGTCATATTTGCAACTGCTTCTAAATTAAATTGTATTCTCTTTCTCTCTCTCTCTTTAATTTAATAACTCAATAGCATGTACTATATTTTGTATAATAAAGTACAATAATATATATAAGAAATTAGGGTTGCCCAATTTTGATTTAGGCTTGCCTAATTTTAATTTCCTTAAAAATAAAAATTATGGATCTTAATGAGTAACAATTGCAATTAATAGTCAATCCAAACATAATTTAAGCTGACACAGTACTTATTATCATATTTAAATTCAATAGTTCAATCTCTCTCTCTGATAATGGTTGAACTCAAATAAAAAAAAATGTAACGGAGGATGATGGAGTGTCAAAGGTACCTTGATAATTGTTAGAATTGATAAAGTTGTTGTAGTTGGTGGAGGAGGACTTACTTTTGTATAGGAATGAGGTCTAAAGAAACTTTTTAATTGGAAGGGGGTTTAATTAATTATCCAAGACACTAGACATTTTAGCTTCTAATTTTGGTCTATTATCCATATTCGGTTTGTTAAGCGTAATTTATGAACGAGAGCATAGCTCAAGTGTCATGGATTAATCATTTTATTAATTAATCACCAAAATGCGTAGGTTTATATAGCCTTCTTTCAAATACATTTGTTAAATAATAGAAAAACAAATGCTAAAACACAATTAAAACGCTAACCATCGATGACTAACTGCCAATATAAGCTTAGCTCAACTGATTAGACATCTATTTCCTACGAAAATGTCATGGGATCGAATCCTCAATCTCATATGTTTTCGTATTAAAAAAAAAACATCACTAACTAACAGATAACTAAGATTAATAGGCTGTCTTAATAGAGTGGTTAAACATTTGCACATTTATTGATCCTATGTTTGGTTCTACCTCTCAATGCATATCATTTATGATGTCATAGTATAAGAAAAATGCATAATAGGTGAATTATTAAATGAATTTAATATCACTATCCTTCATTGAACAAAGATATATCTCCATTTTCATAGTGATACCGCTCATTGGGATAATTGATCCCTCCATAATTTCATAATTGTATAATATATTATCTATTTTTAACCTAATTCGTGACAGTTTTGTTTTTTCAGTTTCACATGAAAAAAGACATAGTACCAAAGAAAATAGTTTTCGTTATTCATATATCATGGATCTTTTTCTTGTCTAGTCAGTGTCGGACATTGTCTAGACTCCCATTTCTGAACACGACTAGTAAGAGAGTGAGGTAGAGAGTATACATTGCAATGTGACAAGAGAGGTAGGTGTTGTGAGAATAAAGAGTTTCTTTTTCTTAAGTTAGTGGATCGGTTGAAAGGGTACTTTTTTTATGCTATCAGTTAGTTTAAATCGATTAACTAACAACGGTTTGATTCATTCCGGTTGGTTTGATTAATTTTTCAATTTTAAATGTTTACCCTTAGGGGTAGTTTGTTTTTCGAGAGGGTAGATGTCTGACATCTATAGATACCTAGAATTTCAAATGTCCAAAATTTTAAATGTCTGGTATCTCTAGATAACCACGTTTGTTTTGCATGATTTATTCTTGGGAATGTGTTAAATTTATGGAATGTTCCAAAAATGCCCTCACGTATATTTATATAATTTTATAAATTCATTTAATATAATAGATTTATTTGAATTAATTAAATATTTTTATTTTTTTATATGTTATTTTGTAGAACAAATTAATTCATATTAATTTAATATAAATTTTATTTTCAATTTTAACAGTTTTCGAAAAAAACAATCCTACCATTTATGTTATCTTGGGTAAAATTTATTTATCCTATCATCACATTATAGTTTTTTTTAAGAGGAAAAATATCATGCTTGTCGTAAAAAAAATATTGCTTTAAAATTATATATTTATGATAATAAGTATTCTTAGTAATATAATTCGTTCAAAATATTAAAAATAAATGAAGATATTATATAATTTTATTGCCGTTTATTTTACATGTATAAACATACTTAATATCATAAAGTTGTTTATTAGACGACGACTACGTTAATTTATTTTAATTATAAATTAACAAAATAAAGAATTTTTTGAGGAAAAATTAAAAAAATTAATCAAAAAAATTTATGGAGAAAAAATGAAGGACAAAAATGTAAAAAGTGGATGTCCTCAACACTGGAATCTTTGAAACTCGTGTTTCAAAAGGGCATCCAAAACATGTAAGATGCCTCCCGTATGGATATTCTAGCATACTCGAGCATCTTAAGATTCACGGGTATCCTACATTCTGTTGGGTTTTGGCAAAATATTGGAATTGAAGTTGTCCCACATTGGAAGAATACAAGGATGGTCTTCATGTGCTAGAATTTGTCCCACATCGGAAAAGTACAAGGAGGTGTGTTCGAACTACTATAAAAATAGCTCATGGGCTTGAGTTTTAATCATCTCAATTGAAATACTTTAAGYCTGATATACCAGCTCTAGTTAACTAAGCGGTATTTGCTTAGTTAACTAAGCAAATACTTTAAGCCTGATATACCAGCTCTAGTTAACTAAGCGGTATTTGCTTTGAAAGAGTGTTTTGTGTAATTGGGGTCGGGGAGAGAAATCTGTGTRATTGTAATAATTTTTCAAATAGTGGATTTTTTCTTGTGGGCCGTGGTTTTTTGTCCGATTTGGAATTTTTCCAGATTAATTCTTGTGTTGCTTTATTTTATTGCTTTCTTTAAATTTCCCAGTTATTTTCTACTTATTCCTGCGGTAAAAGTAGGGGATTTTTTCCCATCAAGTAGGCTCGGATTGGTTGCCAGCCTAGAGTATCCCTTGAGTGACTGTCCTGTTTTTAAGACATTTTTGTGCTAGAAAATTTTCATTAAAGGGAGAGTACATAGTCTCTATTGGATTTTAAAAAGTTTTTTGAGTTTGACAATAGAAGATTTTGAAAAGCTTTTATCTTTTAAACAAAGGTGGCTTTATGATGATTGTGCTTTAGAAAAGTAGTAAGGATTAAAGCTGACATTCCTCCTAAGACACCATATGAGCAAATTACTTGGCTCTGTTTGATGTTTGGTTTATTTTTGAATTTTGCATGCTTATTCTTGATTTGATAATTGTTGTTTTTGCTTGAGGACAAGCAAAATATTAAGTTTGGGGGTGTGATAAGCTTTGACTAAAGGCTAAAAAGTATAGGTTTACATACTTAATTGATGGTTATTTGGGATGAAAAATGTATGTTCATGCATATAATTTAAGGAAAATGTGCATAATTTGTGATTAGGAACTTTGGAATTTAGTTATACGTAAATGAAGACTAATTTGGGTAAATATGCTTATTTTGTAAGGAAAAGTGAAGACTTATGATCACAATGCGTCAGACACATCGCATACCTAGAATTTCCAGCTTACTAGAGGAATACACCAGCCAAATTGCTTTGAAAATTTCCAACTTCACAATGTTTCAGCCACATTTGATGCCTAGATTGTCAAAACGGGAATAAGAACTTTTGACCAAGTAATTGGTTCAAGATTTGTTATTAGTTCCTAATATCTCTACAACAACTAGTGGTTGCCAACTTCCCTTGAAGTTCTCAAATCCTTGTTACTTCTATGGCCTATAAAAGGGGCCTCCAAGCATCACTTCTAGACATCTCATTTTCCATACATTTGTTTTCCTTTCTACTTTATTATCAATTTTAGTTTTGTAGTTTTTATTTAAGTTTTGTTTTCAATTATTTTTCTGCAATTACTCTTGTTTATTTTATTGCAATTCAATTTGTTCCATTTTGTACTTTCTTTCCAATTCTAATTAAAATGCTTTCTTTTGTTATCTCCTCTTGTGTTTTAATTTCTTGCAATTCTATGAGTAGGTAAATTTTTTCTTCAACCCTCCTATGAGTTTAGTTCATCTATTTAAATTACATCTATCAATGAGCACGGCGTATTATGCTCTCTTTTGCTTATCTTGATTGATCTAATTCATCCAGTTGATTTCTTGTTGGCCACTTGTTTAAATCACATTAGTTTGAATTTAATTCTGAAAAGATTAGAGTCAAACGGATCTCATCAAGGTGAAACGGGAAGTTACTTAGAAATAAGAATTAAAACAAGATCCAAGACATAGGCTCTCTTACCCTTTAAACATAAGTTGGAACTTGATTTATTTAGGATTCTAGAGTTGGATAGACATATGTAAACACTAGTCTAAGCTTCTAAACAAACCAAAAGCGGTATGGAATAGGAGTTGAACTAGTTTGCATAAATTGAGTTTAATTATGGACACACTTGATAGATGTAATTCATCTTTTAGAACTAAATCTTAGTAGGGGGTTGGTTTTTTAATCATTGTGTTTTTAAATTGTATTTCCCAACATATTCACCAATTTTTATCCCAAACCCGATTGCTCATTCAAGCAATTTGCAAAATCAATTTTAAAAGAAAACTAGTCCCTGTGGAGACGAACTTGAAATATTTCAAGATTACTACTTGTGACAGTGTGTACTTGCACTTACCCTCTAGCTATTAAGCTGAGACGTAACACACACGCTGCGAATGGAGGAAGGTACGAAAATTTCAGATCATCTGAGTAATCTCAATAGCATCATCTTTGAGCTGGAGGCGATCGAAGTGAAGATAGATGACGAAGATGAAGCACTCAGGCTCATCTTATCACTTCCACCTTCTTATGAACACATGAAGCCGATACTTGATGTATGGGAAGGATACTTTGAATTTTGCCGAGGCTACTAGAGGAAAGAAGGTTTAAGAGTGAAGGGTGTACTTCACATGAAGATTCGACACTAGTAGCTAGCAATTGGAAGAAGAAGAAAGACTTCGTACTAAAGAAAGCTTGTTGCTGAGGTTTCAGACAGTTTGGGCACATGAAGAAAGATTGTCCCAATAAAGCTGATTCGTCAAAGGGCTCTAGGCGGGATGCTGATAGTGTTTATCTCATCAGGGAGACGATGAACTCTTCCTTCGAAGAGAGAGAGAATGCATCCTCATGGTATGTCCGCTTTACCATGATAGAGGATGTGATATTAGCGGTTCCACAAGTTTACACATGGGCATTGGCTTGGCGGTTATGTAAGGTGTGTGTGGTGGAAGTTATGTTGATGGCTGAAGAACTTCCAGGTGAGCCAAGTAGGTGGAAGTTGCACCATAAATCTCAGCAAGATTTATCGACATGTGACGATGAAAAAAAATTCTTGGAAGGTGACATTCCAGGTGATCTGCTTTTATGGTGGAGTAGGCTATAGTTCTCTGAATTTAGAATTATGATTGTCGGTGAAGACAATGAATACAGTAGAAGCTGTGAACTTTTTCAATATCTTGCCAATGTGGAATTTGTTGGGTTTTGGCAAAATATTGGAATTGAAGTTGTCCCACATTGGAAGAATACAATGATGGTCTCCATGTGCTAGAAGTTGTCCCACATTGGAAAACTACAAAGAGGAGGTGTGTTCCAACTACTATAAAAGGAGCTCATGGGCTTGGATTTTAATCATCTCAATTGAAATACTTTAAACCTGGTATACCAGCTCTAGTTAACTAAGCGATATTTACTTTGAAAAAATGTTTTGTGTAATTGGTATCGGGGAGAGAAATCTGTGTGATTGTAATAATTTTTTACGTAGTGGATTTTCCCTTGTGGGCCGTGGTTTTTTCTCCAGTTTGTAGTTTTTCCACGTTAATTCTTGTGTTTTTATTTATTTTATTGCTCTTTTTAAATTTCTGAGTTATTTTCTGCTTATTCCTGCAGTAGAAGTAGGGGATTTTTTCCCATCAAGTGGTATCAGAGCTTTAGGTTTATAGTTTCTAGAATTTCTGAGTATGCTCTGTGGTTGCAGCATTGTCTAGATTTCCACATTAGAAAAGATTTCTCGAAACGAGATACGATTCTGTGAATATTGTGAATTGTTCACTATTTGCAGATTCGCTAGGAGTGTGAAGCAGATATGTCATTCTTTATGAGTCCAGTGAAGATTGACGTGGAGAAATTTGACGGAAGGATCAACTTTGGCTTGTGACAAGTGCAAGTCAAGGATGTGCTGTTCAATCTGGGTTACACAAGGCGTTGAAGGGAAGACCGAGTGAAGGTACTTCTGAAAAGCTAAGCAGTGATGGTGGTCCAATGGAGTCTAGTGGTGGTTCCAGCAGAGGTTATATAAAAAGTCCAGCATGAGTGATGAAGATTAGGAGGAAATGGATTTGAGGGCTGCAAGTGCAATATGAAGAGGTTTGGCTAAGAATATTCTTGAGAATGTGCATGGAATTTCGACAGTTAAAGAACTTTAGCAGAAGCTTGAAGCTTTGTATCAGGCAAAGGGCATCTCAAATCGGCTGTACCTGAAGGATCAGTTTCACACGCTGTGAATGGAAGAAGGTACGAAAATTTCAGACCATCTGAGTAATCTCAATAGCATCATCTTTGAGCTGGAGGCGATCGAAGTGAAGATAGATGACGAAGATAAAGTACTCAGGCTCATCTTATCACTTCCACTTTCTTATGAACACATGAAGCCGATCTTGATGTATGGGAAGGATACTTTGAATTTTTCCGAGGCTACTAGTAAACTTCTTTCAGAGGAAAGAAGGCTGAAGAGTGAAGGGCGTACTTCACATGAAGATTCGGCACTGGTAGCTAGCAATTGGAAGAAGAAGGAAAACTCCGTACAAAAGAAAGATTGTTGCTAGGATGAGGACAATTTGGGCACATGAAGAAAGATTGTCCCAACAGAGCCGGTTCGTCAAAGGGCTCTAGGAGGGATGCTGACAGTGTTTCTATCATCAGGGGAGACGATGATCTCTTCCTTTGAAGAGAGAGAGAATTCATCCTTATGGTATGCTCGCTTTACCATGATAGAGGATGTGATGTTAGCGGTTCAACAAGTTTATAGATGGGCATTGACTTAGCGGTTATGCAAGATGTGTGTGGTGGAAGTTATGTCGATGGTTGAAGAACTTCCAGGTGAGCCAAGTAGGTGGAAGTTGCACCATAAATCTCAGCAAGATTTATCGACATGTGACGATGAAAAAAGCATCTTGGAAGGTGACATTCCAGGTGATCTACTTTTATGGTGGAGTAGGATATAGTTCTCTGAATTGAGAATTATTATTGTCGATGAAGACAATGAGTGCATTAGAAGCTGTGAACTTTTTCAATATTGGAAAAAGTGGAATTTGTTGGGTTTTGGCAAAATATTGGAATTGAAGATGTCTCATATTTGAAGAATACAATGATGGTCTCCATGTGCTAGAAGTTGTCCCAGATCGGAAAAGTATGAGGAGGTGTGTTCCAACTACTATAAAAGGAGCTCATGGGCTGGGGTTTTAATTATCTCAATTGAAATACTTTGAGTATAGTATACCAACTCTAGTTAACTGAGCGGTATTTGCTTTGAAATAGTGTTTTGTGTAATTGGGATCGGGGAGAGAAATCCGTGTGATTCTAATAATTTTTCATATAGTGGATTTTCCTTTGTGGGTCGTGGTTTTTTCTCCGGTTTGGAGTTTTTCCACGTTAATTCTTGTGTTTTTTTTTTTAAATTTCTTTCTTTAAATTTCTCAGTTATTTTCTGCTTATTCCTGCACTAGAAGTAGGAGACTTTTTCCCATCACATTCTCGCAAAACAAATATGCACATCCAACAGGAATCTCGAATTCCCACCAAACAAATGGACCCTTAGTTCTAATAAATAAGCAACTATAATTATATAAAATAAGAAGTATATTAATTACACTTATTATCAATTTAAGCATACCTTAATAGATAAGACCTTTAAACATACCTTAGTAGATAAGAAATTTTAAAAGTGGATGGTTTAATTATCAACCCAACCAAAACCGATGAACACAAAATAAAAAAATATTGATTACTATTATTAGAATCAATAATGATTAATTACTTTTTATAAAAAAAAAATACTACAATATTCGATTTATAGTTATTTTCTTAGAAAAAATTTAAAATTTCCCAATAGATCGGTATTTGGAAGTACCCATTGACGTGGGTCGGCCCAATACGCTCAAGACAAGTTTGTCTATATAGTCTCCCAATCAATAATGATTAATAACTTTTTCTATACTTTTCAAAATAATAATACTAACTTCTCTTTTATATATACAAAATACTTGTTCTTATTTTTCTCTTTCCGACTAAATTGGTAGCATAATAATATATGTTCAATAAATTTAAATTGACTTTCTATCTTTTAAATTTTAGGTCTAATTTTTTTTTTTTAACCTGTGAGTATCTTTGACATTGGAACAATTGTCTGACTCAATTATATTTAACTTTCCAAGGAAATACATAATAAATTACATGACATGGTCATTATGAGGTCTAATTCTTTTTAGTTCTTAAAATTTCAAGATTTGTTATATTTTGATACCTAAATTATTAAATCTTTTATTTTAGCCCTAAAATTTACTACCATTAACATTCAATTTATTGCAAATTACTTAAGACAACATAACATGTCTTTTGTTTACCTACAATTTGATGAGTAGAATGTTTGTTCACGATTTGAAACACCACAATTGCCAACGTGAGCATAATTCAGCGATAATCGACACGTACTCTCTCTCAGGTCGGAAGTTCGATTCCCCATATCTCTAAATTGTTGTACTAAAAAAAGTCACAATTATAAGTGTCACGTTTTAATATAAATGATGAGAAAATGGTTCACATCCTCTAAGATTGGGGTAAAAATTTAGTATTGAAATTGATTGACCCCAACTTCATTTAAATAAATTAAATTAAAAGGATTTTAAATATTTAAACTAAAAAGATTAAAAAAATGCTTCAAATTTGATTTCATCTAATTGATTTATCAAATTCATGTCAATTAATCATCAATTATTCTCTCGTGATTTCTCAGGCAAGAATTCTAATTTATCTAATTTTATCTCCTAGACCTTATCTCAAAACTCATTATTCCAATATCCTAGAACTAAAAATTAAATTTGATTGAGAACAAATTTCTTGATGTGTGCCTTATGGAATTAGGAATTTTGAAGTCTCCCAACCCAACCAAGTCATATGTTTAATTATTAAGGTGTAGTCTAAATTTTCAAGAATCTAACCCTAAAATCAACTCTCATACACGGCCAATAAAAAAACAAGTGTTAAGAACATAATAATTCAAACAACCACGAAAAAAGAATGGAATGAATATCAATCAATTATCGAAAGACAAAGGATCCATAAACTCTCTTTTCAAGAAAAAAAAACTAATTTGAAAGTTGAAAACTGAAATACGAGTTAAACCTAATTAATTTCTAAATAAATCATTTATTCTAATATGAAAATTATATGAAAATTTATTTTAGCTTTATTAATGCAACAAGAATCATGTGGTTGTGCTAAAAAACACTAATTAAAAGTCCAAAATCTTTTTAGTCTAAATCCTTAGGGAAAGGAAAAAAGAGAAGAAAAAGTAGAACTAGGTTTATGACTCTAGCTCATTAGTATAATATTATTGAAAGCAACTACTCTCAAGTCAAGAAAATGATAAATTAGTGAACTTAATAGCTACAAATATGACATGTGAGTTTGATAGCGAATGGAACCCTACTTCCCATTATGAAATTAAATAGGAAAAAAAAGTGGAAAGTTTTGAAGGTAATGTTGTTGAATATTTCTAAAAAGAGAATTATAAAAATAACAAATTCATAGCAAATATTTAAATTAACAAATAAATAATTACCATTTTTTGCTTTTAGCTAGGATCTAGATGTCGGAGACATCAAAGTTTTTAGTTTTAAGCTCACTCAAAAGTTTGAACACGAGACTTCATGATAAATGATACTACAAGACTTCATGTTCGGGACTAACAATGCACCATTTTTTAAATAAGTTAAGAATTAATAATATCAATATTATGTCTATATATACTAATGATATTTTGTTGATATTTTTTTCTATATCTTGTCAACTTTTATAAAAATGTTGATTCACTCCTCGTGTCGATGTCGTCAAACGACATATGACCATATGAAAATATTGATGAAAAATATCATTAGAAATGTAAATTCTGGTGCTCATTCCCACGTCTTAATCTTAAAGACATGTGTCCTAGACCAAAAAGTGCGTAGCTCACCCATTTGTTCAAATTAAAAAATGAGTTTTGACAGTTAAAAGGTACCCTATTTCCAATTACGAATTCATTGATAATATTATGGTGCAAAGGTTGCAAGTTTATGTTCTCTCAAGGCCCCACCCTTAATATTAAGAGATATCTCATAAATTAATTCTAAGACGTTATTATCAAAGCTTGGACTAGGTCGTTGTTATAATTTTGTTAGCTTTAATAATTTCAAATGGGCAACATATAATTGTCCTTCAAAATACTATTTAATAACATTTAGGGATTCTATATGTAAGTTTGAATTTAAGGTTATGGTCCCAACCAATATATCAAATATATTTTCAGTCTCCTTAATATGGTCCAAACTCAGTAAGTAAGGTACATATTACCCTTCTAAATTGAAGTCAAAATAAAATAAAAAATGTAAAATTTCAATACATATTTTAAAAATTCACGGACAAAGCAGAATAAAAAGTAAAAAATACATTTTTTGGTCCCTGAATTTGATAAAAAGTGACAATTTGATTATTGACCCTTAGAAAATAGTTCTAAAAGATACTTGAAGTCATGGCATGATGAGGTGGTGATATGACAATATTTATTATTTTTATATTATTTTTAACTCACGTGACAACATATTGTTATTTAAAACAAAGTTTAACAAATTAAATAATAGATAAACCAAATTAAAATTTAAACCTAGAATATGAACAGGGGTAAAACACAATACATATATTATTTTATATATATAACTTAATATATATTACATCATAGTTGAATTAGATATATGAAAAAAATGTGTGAGATTAGTCACAATCATAAAGAGGGAAAGCAATAATTAAGGTGAGATTAACTACTAATGCATGCATGAGTTAGCTGCCATCTAAATTACAATAATATAATCAAATAACTAAACAAGAGAGAAGCCAATCAATCAGTTTAATTTGTAGTTTAATATGCAGTTCCATTTTAATTATTTTAAATATTCTTTTGTTTTCAGCTAAATAATCCAAACTTAATTTGTTTCTCCAAATCAATAATTAATTCCATCATTTTAGAATTTTTTATTTATATATGTAACCCACAAATCAACTCCCAACCTAACTCTAATAATTATAATCAAAATTTTATAATCTTAATTATGTAATGAGACTCTACCATCATTGCACTATTAAACTAGAACATAGAGTTACAGTCTATTAATATAATGAAGTCTATTAATTTAATCACAAACTTTTTATAGACCATAGTCTGATCTATAGTGCAATTTTAGGTTATGATTTTTTTTAACCTTGGTATTTTTGGAAGTTTTAACTTGCACCTTTTTTTTTTTTTAACATA